>JAJEJO010002492.1:42026-60215 GCA_020662805.1 Glaucomys volans | reverse complement strand
GATCCATTTTGAGTTGAGTTTTGTACAAGGTGAAAGATATGGGTTTAGTTTCATTTTGCTGCATATGGATTTCCAGTTTTCCCAGCACCATTTGTTGAAGAGGCTGTGTTTTCTCCATTGTATGTTTTTGGCTCCTTTGTCAAGTATGAGATACCTGTATTTATGTGGGTTTGTCTCTGTGTCCTCTATTCTCTACCATTGATCTACCTGTCTATTTTGGTACCAATACCATGCTGTTTTTGTTACTATTGCTCTGTAGTATATTTGAAGGTCTGGTATTGTGATAACCCCTGCTTCGCTTTTCTTGCTAAGAATTGCTTTAGCTATTCTGGGTCTCTTATTCCTCCATATGAATTTCATGATTGCTTGCTTTATTTCTATGAGGTCCATCATTGGGATTTTAATTGGAATTGCATTGAATTCGTATAGTGCTTTTGGTAGTATGGCCATTTTGACAATATTAATTCTGCCTATCCAAGAACATAGGAGATCTTTCCATCTTCTCAGACTTTCTTTAATTTCTTTCTTTAGTGTTCTGTAGTCCTCTTTGTAGAGGTCTTTCGCCTTTGTTAGATTTATTTCCAAGTATTTTATTTTTCTAGAAGCTATTGTGAATGGTGTAGTTTTCCTAATTTCTCTCTCAGAGGAGGCCTCACTTACAAATAAAAATGCATTAGATTTATGAGCATTAATTTTATATCCTGCTACTTTACTGAATTCATTTATGAGTTCCAGAAGTTTTCTGGTCGAATTCTTAGGGTCTTCTAAATAGAGAATCATGTCATCAGCAAATAGGGATAGTTTGAGCTCTTCTTTTCCTATTTGTATTCCTCTAATTCCTTTGGTCTGTCTAATTTTTCTGGCTAGAGTTTCAAGGACGATGTTGAATATTAGTGGAGAAAGAGGGTATCCCTGCCTTTTTCCAGTTCTCAGGGGGAATGCTTTCAATTTTTCTCCTTTTAGAATGATGTTAGCTGTGGGTTGAGCATAGATAGCCTTTACAATGTTAAGGAATGTTCCTACTATCCCTATTTTTTTTAATGTTTTGAGCATGAAGGGGTGCTGTATTTTATCAAATGCTTTCTCTGCATCTATTGAAATAATCATGTGGTTCTTGACTTTAAGTCTGTTGATGTGGTGAATTACATTTATTGATTTCCAGATGTTGAACCAACCTTGCATCCCCAGAATGAAACCCACTTGATCATGGTGCACTATCTTTTTAATATGCTTTTGTATGCGATTTGCTAAAATTTTGTTTAAAATTTTTGCATCTATGTTCATTAGGGATATTGGGTTTTTGAGACAGGGTTTCACTAAGTTGGTTAGGGCTTTCCTAAGTTGCTGAGGCTGGCTTTGAACTTGCAAGTCTCCTGCCTCTGCCTTCAGAGCTGCTGAGATTACAGGTGATTCTTTTAATTTTAATTATGTTTCTTGTAAATAGATCTAGAATTTTTTAAAAATTCATTAGATTATCATTGACTATTTAAACAATTTTTTTAAAATAATTTTAGATTTATAGAAAAGGTAAGAGTGTGGTAAAGTTCCTATATACTCTTTACCCAGCTTCCTCTCATATATAACCACAGTGCATTTGTCAAACTGAGAAACCAACATTAATAGAAACCTATTAACTGAACTATAGACTTCATTAAGATGTTACCAGTCCTTCTACCAATATCCTTTTCCTGTCCCAGAATCTCATTTGGAATACCACATTGCATTTAGTAGCTTAGTTTTTTAAATAAAAAGCTTAGTTCTTTTCATATATCATGATTTGTAAAATTCTTTAAATTGTTCGTACCATCTTATACTATTTATGCTATTTTTGCTAATGCCTTTTCTTTTGACTTCTAATAAGTGAATTTTAGTTTGAATCATTCCCTTTTGTCCTTAAATCATGTGGAATTTGTATGACGGTTTTTATGGTCTGTTAATGGTTAACCAAGAAATTTTAGTAGGCATAAAAAATCAATTCTAACAAGAATCAATGTTGATTCTGATCGCCTCTCTCCAAACATATTCATGGATATTCCTGTGTTTGAATTTTATCTTCTTTTAAGCCCACAAGACTCCATGATTATGTCTATATAGTGTTTGTTTAGATGCAGTTACCTCGACCTGGGGTCACTTTAAAGTTAAATCTTGGCTTGAAGTTTTTTAAACTGCCACAAATGTCAACTTAGGCTATGAACAGGCCAGAAAGCAGGTCCACAGCTTAGCAATTTCATGAGAGGTTTTGTTTTGTTGTTGTTGTTGTTGTTTTACTTTTGCTTAAAACCAAGATGGTGGCAAATAAGTTACTCTGAAAGTAATTTATTTTTCGTGTTTGCACTGTGGTTGTTGTCCTTTGGAGTCCCAGTGTTAGGAGGGACTCTTTGTTTACACCCATCATCTTGGTCAGGCTCTATATGTTGTCTCCTGCCCCTGCCCCCCACCACACCCCATGCCCTGTATAGTCATCAAGTTGGAAAGTGAAGATCATAAAGACTTGGCAGATGCCACCAGGGCAATGCTGGCTTCAGAACTACTTCACCTTTCAGGAGCTCCAAGCTTACTTCATTGTAATATCAGGATTCTTTATGATTTGGTAGCTCATCAATGTGTGTATTATTCATCATTTTTAGTGACTATCAGTGAGTATGTTGTTTAGGCTATCAAACTGTGATACACTAAAACAGAAATAAATAATACCTAAACCTTGTAGGCTCAAGCTAGAAACATTTTCCCAAGGCTTACCACCTCCCAATGCCAGTGTTCAGAAGTTGAATCATAATTTATGTTGTTTGACAAAATCCTATGCAGAACTGATTAAATGTCAAATCCGCTAGATTATCTGAATTATTAAACTTCTCAATTTATTAAAATTTCTATCACTCTATTTGTTTCCCAGGGCTTCCATACAAATCACTATTGACTTGGTGGCTTAAAACAGCAGAAATTTATACCTTCATAGTTCTGAATGCTGAAAGTCCAAAATCAAGCCGTTGGCAGAGTTGGCTCCCTCCAGAAGCTCTAAGGGAAAAATTGGTCCCACATCTCTCTTCCAGCATAGAGTGGTGGCTAGCAGTCCTTGGCATTCTTTGGCTCATAGCTTCTTCTCTACAATCTCTACTTCCATCTTCACAAAGGTTCTTTTCTGTGTTCTCTCTGTGTGCCTCTCTTCTCATAGACACCAGCTATTGGACTTCGGGCCTACTCTAAGGCAGTAACTTCATCTTAACTAATGACAACTATAAAGAACTGTATTTCTAAATGTCACTGCTAATGGATGTGTCCCTGGAATTCATATGTTGGAAACTTAATCCCCAAATTCATATGTTAATGGTATTTGAAGTTGGGACATTTGAGGGGAATTGGGATTAGATGAGGCTATGATGATGGGTCTCCCATGATTATATTAGTAGCTCTATAAGAAGAAGAGAAACAAGTAAACAAACTTGCTCTGTGACACCATGGAACTCTGCAGAGGGTTCCCACCAGCAAGAAGGATCTTACCAGATGTGGTTGCCTGATCTTGAATTTTTCAGCCTTCAGAACCATGAGCCAAATAAACCTTTATTATTTATAAATTACTCAGTCTATAGTATTCAGTTATAGTAACAGAAAATGGACTAAGTCATAGTCTAAGGTTCCAGGCTCATTAATCTCATTAATTTGGTAGAACACTATTCAACCCTCTACAACCACCATAAGCTTCCCAAAGATAAAGTTTCCATGTACCTTGGTGAAACAAATTTATATTGCATCATACCAATATAAATATAAATGCATCATACTTTGGTCAATGTTCATCACATTTTTAAATCAAATGCCAGTTACTCAAGTAGGTGAATCTATATCAAGAGATCTCATGCTATCATCAATACACATCTTCACAAGTATCTGGGAATGCGATTATTTCTTTTATTCCAACGTTTGAAAAGGTCTTTCTCTGAACACAGACTGATTTAACATACTTTTTAACCTAATGTTACTTCCCTCAGTCTTCTAGTTTCAGGCATGGTCCACTGTCATCTTTTTGACTTAGGAAGTGCTTGCTATACACATTCAAGCTCTTTCAAGGGCTCTGCATGTCAGAGTCCATTACTCTAGTCTACCATCTGACTACAGTTTTTTAAACAGACAACTCCAAATTCTTAAATGGCCCATCAGAGCACAGAATGCCATAGAAATCATATAATTGTATTGAGACTTCCACAGGGCAGCAACAAGGGAAGCTGGTCACTTAGACTTCAACAGCTAACCATCTACCAAGGAAATTCCATGTTCTGGCTTACCAAACTCTCCAGTTGTATCTCTTGCCAAATTACTCCCCTAACCACTCTCCTGCATCCTTCTCTTTAGCAATTTCTTATAATTTCCAGCATGTGGGATACTACATTGTGCCACAGTCTTTACACAAACTTTTCTTTTTGCCAGACTTGCCCTGATATTACTCATTCACCTGGTGATGTCCTACTATTCCTTCAGGAAACTAACCATTTTCTCCTCCATAAAAGCTTTCCTCATTCACCTGTGCAGTTTATTCTTCGGCTAATACCCTTTCTACTTTTACAACAGTACTCTCATGTTGCACTTTTTTGCTGTATCTAATTTATTATTTTACTTTAATGTCCTCTGATACCAGATGTAAGCTCTTTTATATCCTTAGCCCAGCACAGAGCCTAGAACATAGTTGACACTTAATAACTGTGAAATGGACTCAGCAAATGGGGATTGCCTACTTATGTAGGTATAGCTTAGTGAAAATCAAAGGAAAAATAAAGCTGATTCTAACTTTGGAGGTATTTCTATTCTGTCTCTTTTGATTGACCTCCACTTGGTAGTATGAACTTTGCCACTTGATTACTCAAAAACAATTCTAATTTGTAGGGGTGTGATTTATTAAACTGCTAACACTTCAAACTTGCAAGCAAAACCTTTTAAGTCATCACTCACAATTTCTTCTAGGTAAACAAATGCTGACTCTGCTCTGCCAAATTCAGGTACTGCATTAGTATATTCTTCTCTACCATCAGACTCACACATACATCTTTCATTTAGTGCACATCCAGTCAATCACTTCCATCCCATTTGGATTCACACTGTAAACCTTCCGAAAGGAAGCTTTTCTAGACTTAGGCATATCATTTGTGTGATTTAATACAAAAATTTCTGGGTCATCTTAAAAAGCTCTAACTCTTGCTTCATAAATGAAGAAAAAGCTTTTACTTCTCCCCAATTCCCCATTCCCTTTTTAAAAGCACTATCAGACCATTCCCCCTGTTCCATATTTCTTCCTGCATTTCTTTGGTCAATGTTTTATCACATTTTTAAATCAAATACCAGTTGCTCAAGTAGGTGAATCTATATCAAGATATCTCTGCTATCATCAATACACATCTTCACAAGTACATGGAAATGCAATTATTTCTCATATTCCAAAGTTTAAAAAGACCTCCCTCTAAATGCAGCCTGATTTAACCCCTGCACTTCCAAATGCAATAGTTTTAATTGCAAATTTCACTGCATTCTTTCTCCCTTTTAAATTAACTGCAAAGGAAAAATCTATCTAGAAGACTTTATATTCTCTTTCATAGAATCTATGATAGAAAATTCCCTAAAAGTAGTGAGATAAATAAATTTCTTGAAAAACTGGAGATATAAATCAGTATCTTGTTCCACATAAAGGCAATCTTGTAATTGTCCTCCTAAAAAGAGGAATCTGTGGACTTTTGTGAACAATCTAAGTTATTATTCTAAATTCAATTTTATTGTGCTATTTGCTAGTCCCATAATATTTTAAAAGGTTCAAATGTACAATACTTCAAATTCTTCAATTTCTCTTCCCTAGAAAAACTGAAGGAAACTTAACTAAATGTGGTGCTTCATTTTTTCTAATGTGTTTTGTGTGTGTGGTGTGCATGTGTATGTATGTACCCACACATTTCTTGTACATGGAATATGGACAAGTCCTTTACATGAAAGGTGACACTAATTGATCTAGATGATTTTATTTTATTTATTTATTTATTTATTTTGCTGTGCTGGGGATCGAACCCAGGGCCTTGTGCTTACAAGGCAAGCACTCTACCAACTGAGCTATATCCCCAGCCCTGATCTAGATGATTTTTGCTAAATGACCTTGTGATATTCCATTTACTTTTATATTCCTCATTAAATGAATTAAACGATACCTAAGTCTTTCCTATTTCTGACATTCTACGGTATCTTTGATTGGGACTTGAATTTTGACTTCTATCTTCTATCCACAAAGAGTACACAAGTTTTCCAAGAAAATTTTAGAAGTGTCTGGGACAGTCCAGAAATGGTATCATCCATCCCCTAAAATACCTTCATTTTTTTCCTTTTAATCAAGCAAGCCATTGTTAAGGATGTGGTTCATGAGGAGACCAAGCACCTGCTACCAATGTGCTTAAGCACCCTTCTCTACAGCCTTCACCACTGAATCCACACACCTGACTCAAGTCTTTGCTGCTTCAGGATGTGAACACCTGCAGAGAACCTAATAAGTTTCCTCCATCTCCATTTTTCCTAGGTCTCAAATAATGGAAAGCACATAGTAAATGCTGAATTTCTATTTCATAAACTATTAAAAAACTGAGAAGAATTGTGACTCTCAAAGCACCCTTGGAATTAAAATGGACTTTTTGAGAAGCACAGACTAAGGTATGTTCTTAAGGATATTTTCAACCTTGCCAGAGTGTAATGCTCTAAATAAAAGGCTATCTTGGTGAGAAGACCAGGGCAAATCAGCATGCATTGGTTACCTGATACTTTCAGAGATATTGCTATTTTAACCCCTTCCCCCAAAACAGCAAGACAATTCTTTTAGAAACTTTTCTGAAAATTGTATGTATAGCAGGGGAGAAAAGAAATATTTTAACTTAACCATTGCACCAGAATTACTTTTAGGGAGAAAAAGAAACATATTTGGGGAAATAACTTACATACATTTGGGGTAGGTGTGTCTTATTTTGGATTCTGTGGAAGGTAAACCCTGAAACAAAGATTTAGGAACAAATGACTAATTTGAGAGCTATATCCATAAAACACTATCACAGGAATAGGTTGAAAAGAAGGGAAGGAAACCAATCAATGACATGTTATTAGAACTTAAACATGCTAGGAAACTCTAAGACTCTTTGTAGAACACATGCTTAGTCACCCACCTAAGAGGTGAGGGACCTGGGATATTTATAAATGGGTTTTTTGCTAGTCAGCATCGTGTCACTGTGACAAAATACCTGAGATCAACTACTTAAAAGAAAGAAATGTTTATTTTGGCTCAGAGTTTCAGAGGTTCCAGTCAATGGTCAGTTGACTCCAGTGTTTTGGGGCCTGTGGTGAGGCAAAACATCATGGCAGAGAACACACGATGGATCAAAGTTCACAGTGACTGGGAAGCAAAGAAGAGGAAGAGGAAGGGGGCAGGATCTCAATGTCCCCTTTAATAGCAACCCCCAAGCCTTTAGCATATGAACCTTTGGGGGATGCTTAAAATCCAAACCCTAACAGCTATCCATCGATCATCAGTTGAGGATCCTCTAAAGAATACTTTGTACTTTGGGCTTGAAATATGCATGGTCAGATGGGTGGAGTTGACTCTATTATCAAAGAAAATCCTCAGATTAAAGAGATGCAGGTGCATTAGTTGAGCACAGGCCTGCATGCACCGATAGGTACTCTCTTAAGAAAAGAACAGGAACTTCAGGATTTCAAGGTGGGGATTAACATTTCCAACAGCAAAGTAGCTGATGGAGCTTTATCAATAAGGATGTCTAATGTTCAATTTGAAGTTGCTTATGTTGCTGAGAAGTAAATCTGCCCTCTGTCAACAGCCCCATTCAAAATTCTCAACATTGTTAGCTTTATCTAAAGCTCTTGCAAGTGGCTCTTTTTTAATTTTTAAGTTGAAGTTGAAGAAAGATCTGAATTTCATATTTTGGTTCAATTCAATACAAAATAAAGCCAGGACAAGCACAGTACTGGTATAACCCATGAATATCCCTACTTCATCAGAAACAGATGTGCAGGGCCATAGGCAACCATGAGCACTTTAAATTTTTTCAGATACTGGGGGAGGGAGGATTATATCCTCAAATGGTGGTTTATGGGAAACTTACCCAAATATCAAAGATCAAAAGGCACAAATAGCATGTGAAATATGTATGGACTTCATCTTTTACACTTAAAACAATCCATTCCCACCAGTGCTATTGTTACTGGAGTCCTAGGCCAGAGGCCTTATTCTGGAGGGTCCCAATAAATCAAAATCTGGCCACTCACCCCAAAATCCAAAGATAAAAAGTAAAGGTGAAAAGCAAGAATGGAACTTTAATCATTATAGTTACATGAGGAAGACAAAAGGAACTTACATTTCCAGCCTTATCTTCAAGAGTACTGACATTAGCTTCCATATTAAGCAGATATGGGGGACCAGAGGGATGCATAGCTACGTAGTCTTCCACACTGTGGTCTAGCCAAGTTGATTATCTCAGGATTGATCAGGTAGGGCCTTGTCAGATTTTAAAAAAAAAAGAAAAGAAAAGAAAGAAAGTTGCTCTTACCCTAGGTATAGTTTCAACTCATCATAAGATGTTTATCTGTCATGTCTGTTGTTCCTGGAATCCAGTGTTCCTACTCAGAGCAAAGGAGACAGATGCAATCTGGAGGGAGAGATACCACATTTTTTACATTTGCAGGCTCAAGTGAAGAGTTGTTGTTTTTAACAAATTAGCCTCTAGGTCCTTGTTACACTACCCGCTCACTAAAAGGGGCCCCTAATTTAAACATGTAAGGCTGTATCACACATATGAAAATAATGGTAAGAAATGAATCATCTTTCACTTGCCCAGAACAATGATAGGTCTAACTAGCTGAACCAGATTTCTGACCTTGTTTTTACTAATGACTCATTGTGAGACCTTGTGTACCTGCCAAACTTCTCTGATTCAAATTTCCACCCCTGTTGCAAGAACAGTTAGAAGATATTCAGTGTCTGTGCTTTACTAACTCTTCTGTAGTTCCAATTTGATTTCAAGCATCTATGAACAAACGGTATTAAACTGCATGAATGTTGAAGAACAAATTTTATTTATACTTATATTATTCTGATAGGAATGCTCTTTGTCTTTTATTGGCCTTTTAACAATTCCATCAAAAGTTTCTGAAGCTCCCATCAATATTGATTCCCATTGGCTATTTTCTCTTTGTATCCTGTTCATCTGTTCACATGTCTGTCAAGTACTCATTACATACAGTGTTTACCTGCCTCCAGACAGTGAGCACCTTAAAATAGAGCATTAAACTTTCCTCTCAGTAACCCACATATGTTATGATACCTGAAGGTATGATTGGTCAATAAGTACTGATTGATTAAATCAATGGGTAAATGAAAGAATGACTTGTTTCCATCGCCTCATAGCACCCAAGACACTTTGGTGATTATATAAGCTAATTGTGTTTGTAATGGATTATTTTGTTCATGACCTTCCAGGATTGTTGAAATTCATAAGAGAAATAATCAAAGTAAAGGTAGGACAATGATCTGCTTAAGTGGGAAAAGAGACTCTTTATCTGCAGATTAGGGCCACACAGAACTCCTTGTTTCGACTATCTCCAAATAGCAATGCTTAGGATGTTAATTGTATACTGGGTTTTGATTCCTATTCTTAATGTGTTCTTGCCATCACAGGGATTTCATTAAATTGGGAGATGAGAGCATACAGTGAATATAAACACATTTGTACAGAGCTGTATGTAATATGTGCCCCTCAAATGCACCATAAATTCTACAGGGTTTTAAAGAACTGAAGAGGCTGGCCAGGGCTGACAGAAAATCACTGAGGCATTAGTGCAATAAAGGTGGGAGGTACTTCATGAACTAGATGTCAGATGACTACTTCAAAAAGGTAGATGGTGAACACATAAGACAATATAATGCAAATCACATTGGCAGACTTGTACCAGCAAGTAGGACTGAAGCCCATGTAGGGAAAGAAAAAGTTGTTTCTTTCGATCTTTCCAGGTTTTTTTGACCTGTCTATAAACCAAACTGATACAAGACAGATTTGATAGGGAAAAAACCCTTATTTTATTTTGTATGTATTCCATAGGATACATACAAAAATATGAGACTCCAAGAAGTAGTCAGATTACTGAGTCTTTTTTTATTATTATTTTAATTGTATAAGTTTAGAGCATACAGTGTGATAATTCAGAATATCATCCTACACTACAGAAAGGAATGGGGACTTGTGGCTTCTGATAGGTGGAAGAGACAAATTATGAGATGGTGGGGAAAAAGTATGGTGAATAAAGGGTGACTTGTTATGCAGGCAAAAATCTCTCAGGCCGTAGAAGTTGTCTCTGAGTACCTCTCTTCCAGGTACAGAAATCTTAACTAATGAAAATTTCCTCTATGGAAGTAGATTTCTTTTACAAAACAGTAACCTTTCAGAGATTCTATTTCTGCACTTTCTCAAAATACCCAGTTCAAAATAATATGCTAAAGAGGTATATTTTAGGGTGGCATATTCTAGTCTCCTACAGTTGTCTTCTGGATGTGTACCCTGAGCCTCATCATCCACCAGCTGATCATTATGTGATTTTATATTAGAATAAATCACCAGTAAAATTCTATTCAGTAGTTTTCCCCAGTAATTATTTTGTACTAAAGTCAATTCATACATATTAGCCAACAAATATTTATGAGGTCAAGGACTTAACCTTAAGGACTTTGTACTTATAAGTGATACCTACAACTGCTCCCTTTCCCAGCTGAGTCACCACTCATCATCATGACATCCTTGATCATGTAGAGATGGGTAAGTGAAAATGGGAAATAATAGTCACAGGAAATAGTGTAGGTCAAGAACTCTGACTCTAAGCATAGTCAAACCTGGGTTTGAATTCTATCTCTGATACTTATTGGCCATGTAGTATGTTCCTTGGCAAATTACCTTAAAGGACTTAAATTTCTCAGTTTCTCCCTCTGTAAAGTGCTGGTGATTCTGATGGTTATTTTATAGAATTGTTAAAGGAATTCCATGTATGAAATTGTGTAAAGCTTTTAGCACAACCTTTCATATACAGTTGTACTCAGTAGCATTAGTAATTTTTATTATTGTTTTTAAAACCTACATGGCTCTACAGAAGAAGATATGGAAAAGAAATATGGACAAGAAAAGAAAATATGTGATTAAGCACAAGAATATTCCTGATATTCATTCCAGCTCTGACTCCATTTTAAATTTCTCCTCTGTTTTATTAGTAAGACTTTGCATGCCTGTAATCCCAGTGACCTGGAATACTGAGGCAAGAGGATCACAAATTCAAGATCAGCCTCAGGAATTTAGAACCTCAGCAATTTAGCCAGATCCCATCTCAAAATTAAAAATATGAAGGACTGGGGGATGGAACTCAGAGGAAATGTGCCCTTGGGTTCAATCCTCAGTACCCAAGTATCAAAAAAAAAAAAAAAAGAAAAGACTTTGGTAATGTAAGACTTTGGTAATATTAGAGAATCTATACAAAAATATCCGCACTATTCTCATAATAGAATTTCAACCCCAAGACATGTATAAATTAGCCTTTAAGACATAAGAGTGGATTAGCTTTCCATTATTATAACAAGCACCTGAGATAAATCAACTTATAAATAAAAAAGTGTTGTTCTGGTTCAGAGTACTGGAAGTGTCAGCATATAAGCAATTAGCCCCATCGCTTTGGGTCCATGGCAGTACATCATGGAAGGAGCATAAGGTAGAGCAAGATGTCTGTTTACCTCATAGTCAGGAACAAAAAAGGGAGATGAAGAGATCATGGACCCACAAGTCCCTGCAACAGCACACACCTGATGATATAAAACCTCTATTGTGCTCCACTCTTAAAAGTTCTACCACTTCCCAATAGCGCCACACTGGAGACTAAGTCTTTACTCCATGGGGGACATTTCAGATCTAAAGTCTAGCAAAATCTAAAAATTTAGATTTCTCATGGCACCCCCTTTGAATCTGTCACTTGTAGTTTCTACTGTCTTGGTCCAATTCTTCTGTTGTGGTATTTTTACAAGTGGTTCATCATTACGTCATTTTTCTTTATGTTTGAGACATTTGATTTTTTTAAAAAGGTAAATATAATCTAATAGACCTACTTTCTTTTTTCTGATAGAATTTATATTTAATTTTCTAAAAGAGTGTTACAACTAGAGTAAATCCAGACATCATCTAATAGAACTTATTCATTTTATGGAGGAAGACTTGAGATGCACAGAAGTTAGGTCATTTGCCCAGTCTCACAGAGATTTGCAAAACATGTTGGTTAGATGCTAAAATTAGAATTCCAGTTATTGGCCCTAAAAACCAATCTCTTTCTATTACTCTGATAATAATAAGTAAAAATACATATGAATTTGGCAGACAATGTTTCTAGAGGACATCTATGGTTTTAAATATAAATACCACTTTAACTACATTCAGAGGTGAGAAATAGTTTCACAGAGAGAAAGCAATGAGAACCCAACTAAAGTACCTTGTTTGACCTTAGATCCGTAGAACTCAGAAAAAGACTACGTTTTGGATGTTGCCACCAGTTGATCTATTCAAAACTCTGAGTTGAATAAGTCACCTGTCCTTAGCCTCAGGTCTTCAGCGGTCTTTTAACATGGTTGACACCTTCTTTTCATTGTATTCCAAAGACTCAGAAAATTATTTGAAGATTACTGACTTTTAATTTAAAATATGTGTTACAAAAAAAAAAAAAATGGACTCAACTTTCTCCCTGTGTTAGAGTGTTGATTACTACCTCATAGTGACACTGGCCTCCTTTCTTATCCTCTAACTTTTCAGCACACTTTTTGCATCCTTTTCCTTCCCACAGTACTGGGGGCAAGACTTTTCCTGATTATACAGTTCCAGCACTCCTAACCCTTGATGGAATCTGTGGAATCCTAAGAATGTTGTTATTAACACCCAAATACAGGGGAGGAAATGACTATTTTAATCAGCAATTGAAATTAGTTCCCAGACCTTGAACAGGAGAAAGAAAGAGGTCTGCTGACAATTAGGCCTCCCGTGGTTGTTCAGTTAAGGGCTGGTTTAGAATTTCTGCATCATTTATAATTCATGGTGCAAATTTACTGCCATTGTGTTCTGCCTAGGATCAGGAAATTCCCTGCTGGGGTTTATAAAGGAGTTGTTAACCATGGTGGTGCCTGATTAGTTTCATTGAATTAATAAAATGAACCAGTCTCTCAGTGCTCTGGTGCCTTTAATATTCAGACACTATATACAGTTCTGCAGAAGGTCAGGGCAAGGACGGATGCCACACTCCACTGGGCTATAGCTCTGGCTTCCAGTATCTACCCTATCCTGAGCTTCAGACACATTTCTGAGTCCTGAGTTCATTGGCTACTAGAAAGGACTATATGCAGTTATTAATTATTTAAAGTACAAAGGTACTTCTCATTCCTTTGTCTTCAAGACAATAGTAATATATACAAAATTAAATGAATTGTCAAAATATCTCCATTTTCACTGTTCTGTATCTTGGTGAGTAATAAAAGAGCAAAAAGTTGAGATCCCTTTGCCCACCCATCAGGGGGTCAGGGTTGATGTCCCTATGACAAAAGACAGATTAACATGAGAAAGCATAACAGATTTCCTTAATCAAAGTTTTACATAATATGGGAACCTTTAGAATGAAGAATCAAAGTCCTAGGGAAAATGTTCTATTTTTATGTTTAGACTTAATGAGGAAAGGACAGCTATGTAGATAGGTGTTTGGACAAAAGGATATGATCCAGTGAAAACAGACTGACAGATCAAACTCATTAAGGCTTGTCGTGACTCTTCTTAAGCTCTGTGCAGTATTCCTTCCAACTGAGTGTGTCATGAGAGAAGAGGGATCTCCAAAGAAAGGATCTGAGGTGTTCCCAGAGAAGAAGGGGAACTCAACTCAGGACCAATGGGGTTCTTGACTTCCAAGATGGAAAAGAATATTAACACTCTCCACTCAGGCTTAGACAGAGGTTTATTTAGGAAAGTAGTAACACATTCAAGAGACAATAAGGTCAAGGTCAAGAGAGAGAAACCTTTGGAGGTCAATCAAGGAATATACATTCAAGGAAGTGTAAGGCTCATGCTCCACAAAAGACAGAAGCAGGAGAAAGGATGCAAAGCTCGGATCAGCAAGCTTTCCTTTATTCTGCAGTGCAGTTCATTGATCAGGCCTGGGTATGAGAATTAGAATCTTGCCCATTGTTTTTCTTTCTCTGGGATCCATTGTTTCCAAGAGTTTCATTTGCTCTGCCTCCATTTAGGGCTAATTTGCAATGGGGGAAGGTGAAAGTCCAGGGCCCAGCATTTCAGTATTTGCCTCCTTCCTTCAAGATGCATTGGAGTTGGGAAGGGGTAAATGTTTGCTTTTGGTGGAAATGCTGGGGATGAATCAGGGAAGGGATGAAAGTTTGCTTTTTCCCTCAGGACCCATTGTTATTGGGAAATGATGTACTGGGAGAGGTTTAATGTTTGGCTAATTTCCCCCCACTCCTCCTGAGCCACACGGTCCCTCCATTTTCCTTAGGGAGTTGTCTTGTAGAAATATAATTTTCCATAATCCTTCAGGAAGAGTATGAGCCATCTCAAGAATGAGAGATGTATTTTGGAGGTTCCCAGTTATTCTTTTGAAGAAAACTCAGTGAAGGGTGGATATAGAAAGGTATGTAGGAATGATATCAGTCTGGTGATCTCAAGACAGATTTTGGTGGTCTGGTCACTTTCAGGATCCTTTGGCTAATGTGGTCTTCATTATCTGACCAGTAAATAGTGCTGGAAAATTCCCTAAATTATAGGTTCCTCAAGATATCTTCTCTTGTTTTACCCAAAGAAAATAAAATCATCCAAGCCGATCACGTAAAGCCAAAAGAAGCCTTTATTTTAGCTGGCCAGCGACGATTACCCTTACACCTAAAAGCGGTGTGCTGGGAAATTGCATGTTAATTCTTTTGTTGCCAACTTTTATAGGGCTTGGGAAGGGTGGGGCTATAGGGAGGGGAAGGGATTGGTGTGGGCTATAGGGAGGGGATTTGGGGTGGGACTGACTCTCTGGATCACTTTGGAGAATCTCCCTGGGGAACACCAACATTTTAATCTGTTTTTTTGTTGCTATAACACTCTCTCTCTCTTAGATTAATATACTTATTGGAGTTCAATTGACAGTGCACGGGTAGATTTACAGATTCCCCAGGAATAAGAGAGTGACAGACCTGGAAGAGAGACTGGATTAGGGAGTGACAGGCCAGGAAATGTATGCAGAATTTCTGAATTAAAATCTTAGGAAGGATAGGAGAATGAATCAGACATTATTACCCTATGTACATATATGACTACACAACTGGTATAAATTATACATCATGTACAATCAGAAGATTGAGAACTTACACTCCACTTATGTATGATGTGTCAAAATGCATTCTACCAGACTGGGGTTGTGGCTCACCCCAGTGACAGAGCACTAACCTAACACGTGCAAGGCACTGGGTTCAATTCTTAGCACTGCATATAAAATTAAATAAACATGCATTGCCAATTTAAAAAATGCATGCTACTGTTTTGTATAACTAATTGTAACAAATTTAAAAATTTTATTTTCTTGTTCTTCCTTTATGTCTCCTTTCTACCTATTTCTTTTTCCTTCTATTCTACCTCAGGTATATGACAGGGCCCTGTTATGGTTTAGATATGGCATGTCTCCCAAAACCTCATGTGCAAAATAATGTAAGATTGGGTCCTGAGAGCCTTAACCTACTCAGTACATTAATCCACTGAGGATTTAACTAGGTGATAACTGTAGGTAAGTAGTGACCAGAAGAAGTAGGTTACTGGGGGTGTTATACTACCCAAAAAATTCTCGAGTGCCATCAGGAGAGAGAGAGTCAGCCCCACCCTAATCCCTTCTCCTCCCTATAAATGCTGTCAACAAAGAACTGGGGCATGATCCCCCGGCATATCGCTTTTAGGTATAAGGGTGGTCATTGCTGGCCAACTAAAAAAATAAAAAATAAAGGCTTCTTTTGGCTTCACATGAACAGCTTGGATGATCTTATTTTCGTCAGGTATAACAGGGGCACACTTTGGAGTTTGCTCGCTCTCTCTCTCTCTCTCCTTCTCTTTGCTTCCTGGTTGTCATGTCCTAAGCAATTTTCCTCCACCCCATCCTTCTGCCATGATTGTCAGCTCAGATTTAAGCAGCTGCAGGGGGAGGAAGCAAGGACACTTGGCAACCTTCTGCAAGCTCACCGGAGCAACCAATTAGATGCAAATGAATAAGACCTGCTGACCCTTACTTCCACCTGGTCCACTTATTCCTGGGCAGGACCTCTAGCCTATTCCAGCCCTATAAAAACCCTGGGCAGCCAGAGCCACGCACAATTTTCTCCAGCTTTTCCACCCCAACTTTGACCCCAGTGGGCTGGGGATTTTGCCCGGGAGAGCAAACTCCAATAAAGTTTGGTTTGGCTACTTTTGTCTGACTCCAGTTTGGGCACACACCCACGAGCTTACATTTGGTGTGAGCTTACAATGATGTTCTGCCTTACCTTGGGCCCAAAGCCATGGAGTCAGCCAACTGTGGACTGAACCTCTTAAAACCATGAGCCGAAATAAACTTTTCCTCCTTTACATTGCTCTTTTCAGGTCTTTTGGTCACTGTATTGCAACGCTAACTAAAACAGATCCCTTTTGGAATGAAGATTTATAATACTATCAAATGAGATAGGTCAGAGAGTTCCTTTATGGGCAACTTTCACACAGGAAAGTGGGTAAGAGCAATTGTTCTCGGTTTTAAGGTTTGTTTTAGAGGGAAGGAGTTCTACTTGCTATGTCTTGCCTTGGAGAAAAGAAATGCTAGTTTCCACAGTCTTCTTAGTTGGGAAAAGGTGAGCAGGAGAAAGAAGGGCAGTACAAGATCAAAAAGAGACAGCTTCTGAGGCCCTTCTAATGTCCTTCAGTTCAAAGTACTCAACATGCCAAAGTGCCAAGCTTTCAGGTACCATATTCTGAGCCTCAAGACCTGCTAGATAAATCTTCCTTTAAATTAACAGTCTTAGGACTATTTAAAATCCAAAATAGTTAGTTGATAATGAAATAATACTTAGTTGTCAAACACCAGATTCCGATAAAATACACGTTACGACTCTGAAAGTAATTGTAAACCTGCTCATTGTATTGTCACTAGAAGCATTGTTTGGGCAATCCTGGAACAAAAAGAGCCTTGAGTATAACCAGACTCATGCTTGGCTTCAGGAAAGGAGATTACAGACATTCCAGAGAAAAAAAATGGGCATGGTCTTTATGGTCAGAGACTCTAAAAGGAGCTACAATTCAGAAGAAACTAAAATCAATATTTTAAAGTATATTCCATGTTCCAAAGTATCTCAGTGGAGAGAAGACCACCCTGACATTTTTGTCAAATACATTAAATATTGATCTAGGTGAAATCATGAGAGATACATCAAGTTTGTAAATGACACGTTGTTGACATCTGTCAGCATCTCAGAGGACAGAACCAAGATTCAAACTGACACAGGTCCTAAATAGCAAGATGACATTTAAAATCCACTCCCACTACCACTGCCTTAAGTCATATCCACAGCTTCCCATGATCTCCATTTTTACACCTTATTCTTCTTAGAGCCAGTAAGTTCTTTATAAAATATACACCTATTTATGCTTCTTCAATGCTTGAAATTTTTCTTCTATTTCATCAATTCCTATAGGATGAAATCTGAAGTTCTCAACAAGGTTCTATAGGGGAAAAATAAATGTCTTTTCCTAACCCATCACTAGGTTTGTTTCTGAGCCCCCATAACAAAAGACAGATTAACAAGAGAAAGGCATTCAAACTTATTTAATAAAAGTTTATGTGACATAGGAGGCTTCAGAATTGAAGACCTGAAGAAATAAGGAAACGTGTATTTTTTTTTGTTTTATTTACTTATTGATTCATTGAACACAAATGGAGTACAGCTATTGTTTCACTGGTTGTACACAAAGTAGAGTCACACCATCTGTGCGTTCATACATGTACACAGGCCAATGGTATCTGTCACACATTCTGTTATTATTTTTACCCCCCACCCGTCCTCACCCCTCCCTTCCCTCTATGCTATCTATCCTTCCTCCA
>JAJEJO010002492.1:0-41626 GCA_020662805.1 Glaucomys volans | reverse complement strand
TAGCAATCTGATTTTAAGTCCTTTGGGTATAGGCCAAGGAGTGGGATAGCAGGGTCAAATGGTGGATCCATTCCAAGTTTTCTAAGGAATCTCCACACTGCTTTCCAGAGTGGCTGCACCAACTTGCAGGAAACGTGTATTTTTATGCCATTTGGTGACACTGGATAATTACAGAGAAGCATGATTGGACAAAGAGAGTTTGAACTAACAGTAATAAACTGGGGTGGAAGGACTTAGAAAAACTTCTTTGATCAGATTCTTCTAGGTATCAGTGTGTCTTCAAGGACAAGGATGCTCCTTTCCCATTTCCCCTGATATAGAGAGGACACATCTAGAATGAGGGTCTCGTGACCTGATTCAGGGGAGAAGGGGAAGATGAGGGGAAGATAAGGGTAAACTTTCTGCTTCTGCTAGTTTCTCATATGCTAAGATACCATATTTTGTTGAGGTGTGTTCAGAGCCCCATCAGTGCATAAGGCAGTTCAGTCCAATCTATGGTCAGTTTTGTCTCATGAGACATTCTCCAATGTCTCCTCCTGAATTCATCTCCACGATATTCTGGCATTCCTCAAACTAAATTGGTCTCTTCTACCCCTTTAGGTCTTTGCGCATTCTCTTCCTATAGCACACAATGTGTCCTCACACCCCTGTCCAGCTAAAACATCCACTCATCCTTCAAGATCAGTGGGGCTGGACACCCCTGCTCACGTGGACATTTTCTTGCTCCGTTAGTCTGTTGGTTGGCTGTTCCCTCTGCTCTGCTCCCACAGCACTTTTCATTTCCCCATATTTTAACACTTAGACATGCTATTTGTTTCCCTGCCTGTCTCGTGAACCAATCATGAGAACTTCAGGTCTGGGATAAGATCATTTTGACACAATTTAGGAGCCAGAGCACCTCCATTTGATTTCTACCTCTTCTATTCCCTGTTTGACTCCACTCAATTCACCCAACTGCTCTTGCCTGAGTTTTTCTCTTTTGTAAATTGGGGACAATTAGAGTATTTAATTCAGGGGAAATACTAGGGAAAAATATTGACCAAATTATATTGCGTGCATGTATGAATATATAACAACAAATCCCATCATTATGTACAACTATAATGTACCAATAAAAAAGTGGGAAAAAGAGTGTCTAATTCATATTGTGATTGCATGGATTAAATGAACCAGGATGCATCCAACTTGCCAGTGGCATCCTATTTTTCTGGTAGGCCTCCATGTCTTTTGGTCTCACTTTTTGAGCAAGATGTCTTTGAATTCTAATTTCTGTTTTGTGGGAACTCAGAAAATGCTAGCAAAAAAAAATAGCCCCCAGGATTCCAGTGAAAGAGCAAAGAAGGGGAGATATTTCCATAAAATTTAGTGAAGACTTTCTGATATGGACCCTTGCTTTGGATGAAAGAATACATTTAAACATGTATGGAGGAAAGAACAATATGAAAAAGCTCTGAATATGAATAGCCTAATGTTATAAATGACTTGAGTTTAAGCCCAAGGAGCAATGTAATATATAATCAAAATCATGACACTGAGTATTATCTGGAGTTAGTTAGTACAATTAAAGTTAGTGTTTATTGAGCCCTTATTATGCATAGCATCATTCCCATTGCTATGCATTTATTACCTCATTAAATCTTCCAATAGCTGTGTTTCAGCTGAGGAAACAGCAATAAGAAATTAAGTAAATTGGACAAGGTCATACAGGTGGCAAGAGGCAGGACTGGGGTTCTTATCCACTCACTACTTAAAATTCAAATGTATGTGAATCATATATTCATTCATAAATCTCAAGTGTTTAAGAAAATGCAGATATTAATGATTAGGTGCCAGCCCCCCCAAAAATATGCATTCTCAGGCTTGACATTTAATATGACCTCAAGATGAAGCAATTTATCTCCAAAATTCTAAGGTCACATCACTTGAAATATCTTAGTCAGAAGTGCTTAGAATTTTTCAGTGATCATTATGTGTAATAAAGGAGAAAGAAGAGAAAGTAATAAGTGGATGATGATACACAATCAGGTTGGGGGTGTGAGTGAGAGAAGAATGGAGGAACTTTAGATTACATAGAGGGAAATGAGAGGGAGGAGGGGGCAGGGGTATGAAAGATGGTGGAATGAGATAGACATCATTACCCTATGTATATGAGTGATTACATGCATGGTATGAATCTACATCGTGCACAACCATAGAAACGAAAAGTTGTACCCAATTTGTGTACAATGAATCAAAATGCAGTCTGTAAAAATAAATTTAAAAAAAAGAAAGAGAAGGAAATGAGGATTAGATGTCACAATATAGCAAATCTGAATAAATAGCCACTTCCTACAAGACTCAATAATTCAGTAAACTTCAAACAGTAGCAACCAGTTCTCTTCAACACATAGAAGAGTTACTAAGTGCCAATCCATAGCATAAGCAAGATCAGCAACTAGAGGGGTAGAGACAATGAACAGACCATATCACTCTTGGGAGAAGTCCTACTGGAGGGGCAGGAAGGGGAGGGGCATCTAAAGCCTCTGTGCCCAAGGGAAGTCCTTCTAAAGAAGGAGATTCGAGTCAAGCTTTGGGAGTGTGTTGAGGGAGAGAACAGGTGGAGAGTGGAGATGGGGGTTACCTCAGGGCAGAGGAAACAGTCCAAGCCAATGTTCAGAAGCCTGGCACGAGCAAAGGCCTCTAGACATTGTGAAGCAGAGCACTAGGCTCTGCTGCAATGTTCCTTATGCCTTCTTCTCAAGTATGGCTGATGTCACCTTTTATCCAAAACTTCTAATCCAGGAAGAAAGGGGTGAGCCTTGTTGAGGAGTCACTCCCATTTGAACATAGTGAAGAGAAATGTATACTTTCTCTTCTCCCCATACCCTTTCCTGTCCTCTCTTGAGAAATTCATCTGCACTGCTTTATTTTTGTAAAATAACATGCAGAAGGGAATTAACCTCTATGAGGAACTTGTGAACTTCTACTTCTCTATCACCTTTAAAATACTTAAAATATCTATTTTATGGGACAAAATTGTGGAGATGTAGGAAGAGCCCCTGGGGAATATTTGCCCCTCCATGGCTACAGCTAAGCAAAGTCCTGTGGAAAACCCAGGATCGTCATGCCCAGGTGGCACACCCCTGGGTGGCTTTCCCACCAGGGGGAACAATGCCTCAGGCGAGTCTCACCCCATCCCTTTGTCTCCCCCTCCTCGCCAACTGCACAGCTTCTGGCTGGTGGACGGCTCTCATAGGCCTTTTATGACTCTTTGTTAATTGGTTCCCTCATATATAAAAACATGTATGCTTCCTGAATAAAGCTGAGATGGTGTCACAGAACCTTTCTCCCAGGGCTGAGGTTTTTTGCTCTGCTGCCTCACCCCCTTCAAGGGAAAATTCCACATTTTACTATACAAAATTCAGGAATATTAAAAGTTGAAATGATTAGATTATGAGAGCTGTGACCTAATATCTCTCTCTCTCTCTCTCTCTCTCTCTCTCTCTCTCTCTCTCTCCCTATCTCTGCTTCCTGGCTACCAAGAGTTGAGCTGCTTTCCTCCACAAAACCCTTCTGCCATGATGTTCTGCCTCACCTCCAGCCCAGAGCAATGGGGTCACCTGACCATAGACCAGAAAGCCAAACTGAGAAACAACATGACATTCCTTGGGGCAAAAGGATTTGTTCCAAATAAATTTTGAGTCAATTTATTCCAATAAAATTTAAGGGAGATTTTCTGGGGGGTATTGGAGGAAAATTCTTTGCTCTTTAGAGAAAGCTAATAGAGAAGACTTTCTGGCCTGTATCTGATATGGATGCAAATTCTGGAACTACTGCAGCTATACTTTGCCTACATGAGAGGAGTTGGCTTTACAATGAAGCAGAGATACTGATGAGGGCAGAGCTGAAGGAGTCATCCCAGAGAAATAGAACTGGTAGCATACCATGCCTGAAGCTGACATTAAATGTGAATTTTCAATCCTATGAGCCAGTACAATATCTTTATTTAAAATTTAAGTTAGCTTATATTTATAAGAAAAATATTTCAATTGGTCATAGACATCAGAAAATGGGATGTCCTGTTTAAGTTAATGATAGAAATAGAAAGAGGAAGAATTCTCCCTTTTAGGAGGATAAAATTTAAGAGTTTAAGATCTGATAAAATCCATCCCCCACCTCCAAGTAGGCCTTCATTATAGAGAAAACTTGGATTGGTTCTGTAAGCACAAAAAGGAAAAAATGGGAGGCAGACCTCGATGGATTCAGAGAAACCTTTATTCCTTCGCAGAGTCGGGTGTCATTTGGGTCCACTTTCCTGATGGAAAATGGCCCACAGTTACAGGGGAAATTCTGGTTTTATAGGGTATGAGGAAGAGGATGTAATCATTGTGTACATGCAGTTTTGACCATCAGGGGCCAGCTGTACAGGTTAAAATTAGATGCTGAAGGATGAGTATTCAAATCTTGCCCAATGTCATTCAGGATTAGGTTGACCTGGGGAAGGTCAAGGTTTAGGGCCTAGCATTCCATATCCACCCTTTTCCCCAGGGCCCATTGTTATCAGGAATGCACTGGGAGAGGTTTAATGGTTGATTAGTCTCCTTTCCTGCTTCTCAAGCCACACCATCCCTTCATTTTTCTTGGGGAGTTATTTTATAGGAATATTATTTTCCATAACCCTTCAGGTTCACAATGGTTACTCTTGTTCTTTCTCTGTAAGACTTAAAGGGGATGTTTCTCTAATTTATCAGGAGAATCTGATGGGTTTCCTGAAGATTCTGCCCATAAAAGTGAGACCACAGTCTCTGCATGTTACTGACTCTCTGGTGCGTTCACACTGGGCCTCAGAAAGCCATCCAAATTACCTTTCAAGGGCTCTACTAGTTTATGGCTCTAGGGGCTTCTGTTCCAGGTAAGTAGACCTTGCTTATGATATTCGGAATGTGGTGCTCTCCCCTGAAACCTCAGTTCCCTCATGGGCCCAAGGGAATTCGTTTGTTTCGATTTGTTCATCCTTACAAGAGTTGTAAAACTTAAGCGACAACTGACAAAGTCTCTGCTTGGCCAGATTTCAGTCAGCCTTCTAGACCTTGCACTGCCTATCTGTGAACTTCCTTACAAAATAGTTAGCGATCCCCGCTAAATCAATTTAGCAAGAACCCCACCACCACCACCCTCAATATCTGATCAAGTTCCTCCTCTTCTGCCATCCCACAGGTGATGTCTGATAACACTGGCAAATCTTGTGCAAGAATCCTGAGTTGATTTAGCCAGAATTTCCCTTACCCCTGACGCTTCCTCCCAGTATTTTTCTACCCACTGACCCTGACCCTGCTCCTTAGCTATGAATTCCCACTTGTCATGCTCTACTCAGAGTTGAGCCACTCTCACGCCCCTCCTGCAAGACCCTGTTGCAGTAATCTTTGTGCCTATATTAATGGTTCTAATGGTCCTAAAAAAAAATTTTAAAAAGAAAAATAAAAAGTCTTTCCTACCGTGCTTTTAAAGGTATCACTGAATAATTTTCTTTAACATGACTTCTAAGCTTTTTCCATAGAGCAGCTGACACTGTAAATCTGAGCTTCCTTTCTAGTTAATTATATTTTCTGGCTAAAAAATTCAGTAAGTATTTTATATGTGTAGGGGTTTCCAATGCTGATTGATGCTGAATAATCACACATTGAAATGATGTAAGATGGGGTAAGAATGAAATGATAGAGAAGCTATAGTAGGCCTAAAGAAAATTTCATTGGCCAGAAAAAAAGGCTTTATTTAATCAGGTGGAAATTCTGTCCTGATCCTCCTATCTTTTATTCTTCTATAACAGCTACAAATTTGGAGAGGCAGAACACAGATATGAAAGAGATTTGTCACTGGGTCTTACTTAACACATGAAAAAAGGTAAAAGATTCTTTCTGGGTTTTCCCCCAGTTTTACTGAGGTGTAATTGACAAAAAGAACATATATATTTGATGTGTGCAACCTGATATTCTAGTATATGTCAACCTTGTAAAAAAACCACAGTCAAGCTAAGAAATATATCCATCATTTCACATAGTTGACATTTTCCTCTTCTTTTCCTTCTTCCTTTCCTTTCTTTCTTCCTCATGCAATGAGAAGATAAGAGATACCCTCTTAGCAAATTTCAAGTATAAAATACAGTATTGTTAACTATAGTCATTATGCTATAATTAGATCTCTATAGCTTTCACATCTTGCATAAATAAAACTTTGTAAGGAATAACAAGCTTCCTTTCTATTACTTTCTACTTTTAATTGTAAATTGACAAATTACAGTTGTATATTTATATGACCCAAAGTGATGTTATGGTTTATAAATACAATATGGAATAATTAATCTAATTGATCATATTAACACAACCTAATTAACATACTTCAAATGCTTATTTCTTGTGGTGAGAACATTTTAAACATACTCTCCCAGCAATTTGCAAATGTGTAATACATCACTAGTTTCTGTATTCTGTAATAGATCTGAAAGGAAAAAACATATTTCCCCTGTCTAACCAAGACTCTGTATCCTTTGATTATCACCTCCCATTCCCCCACATCCCAACCTCTCATAACCACCATTCTGTTTTCTGCTTCTTCAAGTTTGACTGTTTTATATTCCACGCGTTAATATGGTATTTGTCTTTCTGTGCCCAGATTTTTCAATTACAATTATGTTCTCCAGTTCTATGTATGTTATTGCAAATGACAAAATTTCTTTCTTTTTAAAGACTGAATAATTTTCCATTGTGTACCTATATCCCATTTCGTCTATCTGTTCATCCACAGAATCCTTAGGTTATTTCCACCTCTTGGCTGTGGGAGTAGCGCTGCAGTGAACACGGCAGTGCAGATCGCTTGGACACACTGATTCTAAATCTCATAAACAGACCTCGACTACTTGAGCTATTTATTAGCTTTTACTACAAGATTTTAAAATGTAGATTATAGCATAGCTGAGTCTGAATATGTCAATTGGGTTTTTTAAAAATCCATAAACTGTCTGCATAAATGGTAGGCATAAATTCTTACCATGTAAAATGCCTGCACAGGGGGCATATGCTTTATGGTAAATCAGAGTTGTGTGACCTCTGGTAGTTTAATTCAAAATACTGCCTGAGGTAGAATGTGTCTCTTGGGCTGTGTTTTTACTCTGCGCAAGTCCCTGCTCTAGCCACAAAATGACTAGAGCACAGTGTATTCAAAATAGACATTTTTAAAAGAAACTAAGTAATGTTTAATAGAAATGTGTTCCCAATTTGCATGCCTCTCAGATATCTGAAATTGCTGGTGCCTCTCCCTACCCAGAGCTCCAGGATGTGCCAAAGTTATTGTCTAACATGATCCAGTAATGATGGACGCTCACTTACATGGCCACCATTGAGAACCAGTCTTCTTAGGGTACAAAATAAATATTCTTATTAATATCATGTCTTTGAGGATGTCTCAATTTTCTAAACGTCCACTTCCCAAACGGAGAGATTCTAGCCTGCTTACCTCTGTGATGTTGGATTTTTCTGACTCTGGGGGTGGTAATAGCCTCTGGCAATACCCTGGTGTCCCCTGCTTGCCACAAAGCTTTAGTCATAGGAAAGACCTTTGAGATTCTTTATTTCGTATTTGATTCTTAGAGCATGAATTTGCAAGGTGGCTGGCTAGGGAAGGATTGTTGCCTCTCTGAGGACCCAATAGTGTGTTGTAAATACAGTTGCTCCTTGGTATCACAGGAGATAAGTTATAGGACCCTCCTTGAATACAAGAATTCTCAGGTGTTCAGTCTCTCCTATTAAAATAGTGTCTTATTTTCATATAATCTATGCACATTTTCCACAATACTTTAAATCATCTCTATATTACTTACAATACCTAATGAGATATAAATGCTGTATAAATATTGTTACATTGTATTATTTGAGGAATAATGACCAAAACAACAACAAAACACTTATAACCAGAAAACCTGTACTATAGCTGTTCAGTACATATATAATTTTTTTCTGATTATTTTCAATTTGCTACTGCTTGAATCTGTGGATGCAGAACCTGCAGATATGGAGGGTTGATTATCTTATTCCTATGACACTGAGGAAGAGAGATAGTTTTGGAATCAGGGACAGGGTTGTGTTCACAAACTATAAACTTAGATCTTAGAACAGTACCAAGCACACAGAAGGTACTCATAAGTATTTGCTAAACCAAAGAGTAAAACCAATGTCCCAGGGATTGCCAACTTTAAGAAAGGAAGAAAAACTCCTCAACCATTCTCCACCAAAGGAGACAACTTCAGCAGGGCTGTCTGTTTACCAAAGGAAGGGTATCAAACTCCCACACTGGGCACTGGGTAAAGCCAAGATCCAGTGACTTATGGGTGGGAGAAAAAGTCTACAGTCAGCTGTAAGAAAAACAGAAGGGGTTTCCATTCTCTCTAAAGAGAAAACAAAAAAAAATGATGACAATCATTATTGTACATAGGGGGAGAATGAAATGCAGACACTCCACTTCACCGTTAGCTTCTTTATTGGCTCACACACCCTCCCTTCCCTAGCATTTCCCCAACCCACCACCTCTCCAGTGGGCCAAAACTGATGAGACTGACAGCCTTCATTCCCAAGTAACTAAATGCAGCTCCTTAGGTTTTTACCATTTTTTGCTGTTCTTGTTTAGAGTCCTTCAGTCAACTCTGTTCCAAGACAATTCAAATTAGTTTTGCAAATAAGATTTCACAGGACACTGCATAATATGCTTCAATAGGAACAAAAACATATTACATTTACTGTATATCAAATTAGCAAATTAACTTTTGCACAGATTATAATTTGTTGTTTTACTTATGCATTTCATTACTCTCTCTCTCTCTCTCACACACACACACACACACACACACACACAAAGCTGTGTGAATTATAGCAAGTGGCTGTTGAATAATGCAACACCTTCTCATGTTATAGCTCAGTAGAAATTTTTTAAACACATACCACATGGGTAATACTGAACTGAGCAATTATATGGGAATTCACTAAAGGCAAACTTTCAAAAACAGATCAGAAAGGAAAATCATGTTTTATGAAATATACATGTGAAGTTCTAGGTTCAAAATCTAGGAGAAAAAAATTAGTCTTAGAATTTTCTAAGGATCTTTAACTCATTTTGACATTTATGACAGCCTCCTGCCTAAGAGAAAACTGTTTGGTGTCTTATTCTGGTTCAAATAAAAATAACTTTAGTATCTGAAACTAGAATGTGAGGTACAAAGACAGGCAACCATACACAAAAGAGCCAGTGCTTGCTGTTAGGATTGGCAAGTCATCCTTGCCACAGAAGATTCAAAAAGATAGCTTCATAGGGGAGACAGCCTCTGTCCCTGTGGTGTCCATGGTGACTGGGTCTGTGTGGCACTTCCGAGCCGGGTAAATGAGGTCAGCGTGCTGATCTAAGTTGGTTTGCTAGTTGCTGTGATTTTGGACAGCCCTAGTTAGCTGTTGCTCTGACTCAGTTGCTGATGTGAGTTGTGGCCTTCAGGGAAGGGTAGAAAATATTTCTGAACATCACCCTTGGACAACTCACTTGTAACCTAGAAAAGAAGAGGTGAGTTAGGAAAGGCAGATGGAGTGTGAAACAATAATGTCTCTCCAAGTTCTTTTTTTATACAGATGTCTATTAACATGCACAACAACAGCAGCACAGCTGCTTCTTTGGCTCCCACCATTGCTGAGAGCTGAGTGTTGATGGGGATAGTGTGGTGCAGGAAAACATTAATTGCTAGTGATCTCTTCAGCTTTTGAAATACACTTGCCCTCAATCCATTGACACAAGATGCCTCAAAATAACATAGGTGGTAGCAGAACAAGGAGGTCTGAATTCCTGAGGGAAAATTGCCTAGGATTTGCCAAAATTCCTCATCTAGAGATAGTGTGGTTTGGAGGGGAAAATTCCAAACCTCCCTTTTTCCTTCCTTCCTTCCCCCCTCCTTTCCCTCCTTTCCTCCTCCTTACCTTCTTCTTCTTCTTCTTCCTTCTCACTTCTTCTCCTCCTCCTCTTCTCCTTTTCTAATTTTGGATTCACTTCCTATCTATGAGACCCTGGAAAAGTTACTTAAACTTTGGGAGTCTCAGTTTCCCATCTTCAGAGTAGAAACAAGATCACTTGCCCTCCCAGGCTGTTGTGGTACGGGGTAGATAATGATTGCCTTCCTCTCACACTAGGCACCATCAGTTGGAATAACCAACCCTGAGAATTCCACGTGGTATATTTGGGGAAAAGGCAACTGCTGATCTAGCAACAGCTTCTGTGGCAGGACAGGTTGAATATATCCTGTGTTGCCTGTAACATCCACCAGTACTTTCTGCCAGAACTTTCTGAGTGATGGAATGTTCCAATATCTGTGCTATCCAGTCAGGTAGTAAGCAGCTCTGTGTGGCTGTTGACCACATAAAATGTGGCTAGTGCAATTAACATACTGAGTGTTTTATTTAATTTAAATTTAAATGGCCACATGCAACTAGTGTCTGCTGTATTGGTCAGCATGGGTCAGGGCTGTAGATTGAATTTGCCTTGATCACTAAAAACCTAAAACAGAGACAAATTTGAACACTAGGAAAGAATTCATCTATTCTACTTTCATCCCTCAAGTTGGTCTGGCCCTCAAAGTTGTTTGTTTTTTGTTTCTGTGCTGTTGTTTGTTTGTTTGTTTGTTTGTTTTGTTTTGTTTTGTTTTTTGTTTTTTAAACTTTGAGACAGGGTCTTGCTAAGTTACCTAGGCTGGCCTTGAAATTTCAATCCTCCTGCCTCAGCCTGCCAAGTTGCTGGGATTATAAGCATGCCCTCAAAGCTTTTAAAAACAAAGCCAGGCATGGTGGTGCACACCTATAATTCTAGCAACTCAGGAGGCTAAGGCAAAAAGATTGCAATTTTGAGGCCAGTTTCAGCAACTTAGCAAGGTCCTAAGCAATTTAGTGAGACCCTATCTCAAAATTTAAAAGTACATAAACAAGCTGGGGATGTTGCTCACTGGTTAAGCACCACTGAGTTCAAGACCCAATACCAAAAAAAAAAAAAAAAAAAAGTTACAAACTTCCAGTTGCCCCATTTCTAAACAATAATGCCTCAAACAGGATCACATCATTGTACTATTCTTGCCATATTTGGCATAAATATCTCAAACCTAAACTTATCAGAATTCAATTTTGTTATTCAAAATTATTCACTTCCGCGTGAGTGTTCACCAATAGGAGTGACATATTTAAATCACTGAGTGCAAGAAACAGTTGCAAAGGCAGTTATGTATTCCTACCCTTCCCTGACACATTACAACCTCTGTTGTCTTTTCCAAAGCTGTAATTCACTATCTCAATATATTTTTAAGACATATTTTTGTTGACATAAGTACACATATATATGGAGTATAGTGTGAGAATTTGATACAAATATGCACTGTGTAACAAACAAATCATGGTGTTAAAGATCTCATCTCCTTAAACGTTTATCATTTCTTTGTGTTGAGAACTTTCGTTCTCCCATCTCAATATTTTTTAAGCTAGCCTATGCAGCACTGGAAAGGTCAGGCACTATTCTTGGGCAAATGTCTTGCCTGCCCACATTCACACTGCAAAAGAGAACATGCAAGAGTTCACTGTAATTGTTATTGACATCTAAAAATTTATTCTTGCTACAGCTGAGGAAACCAGCTATTATGGGGTGCCTATGATGCAGGTAGAGCAGAACACAACCTGACATGACTAGACTGTGGTGTGGCACAGTATCAAACTGGCACCCAGGAAAGAGGGTGAGTTCTCTGGATCATATAAGAAAACATAATAACACATGTTCGAGACAGTAAATAATTTTACTCAAATAGTTACATAATGTGGAAGGACCCATTAGTGACTAGTAGGCTTATTATAAATGCCTTTGCAAACAGTTTGAGACCCTATTACAATGTTGAAGATTTGTGATTATTGATGTAACTTGTGTTTTTGGAGTTTAGCAATATTTTGATCTCTTGAACATGCTTACCAAAATTCTAGTATTTAAAAAAACTGTTTTTTAAAGCATGCAAACCACTGCTCTGTAATGTCTGTATTCTCCCCCAAAAAGTCATTCTGTGTCATTCTCTGAGCCAAATTCATTCCTGTCATTCTTCTTTCTAAGAAACACATCCTTGACTACCCCAGTTAATTTTCTAAACTGCACCTGTCATCTCTCTCCCTGAAAGAAGGTAGCCAGCAGCTGCAAAATAACCAATTTCTCAGTCAATTCTGAGCAAATGAGCATACTGGAGGCTGTCAGCAAAAAGCAAACGAATTCTGTGTCACCATTATAACTATTCCAAGTTATTGGCAAAAGGGAATAAGCCACCTTTGGGAACACGTTTGAATATACTCCATTTCCACATGAAGATATATGGGCTAAAAAGAGATGCTATCCTAAATATCTCTGTGGATATTAAGATAACAGTGTGTATTATTCCATAGTAAGGACAACAAATAACAAAGGTTACAGGATAACCATGTTCAGATAGACTCCCTTTCAGTGACCTCCTTCACCACATAGGAGGAGAAACTATCTCCATTGAGATCATACATTAGATCATACATTGAGATCACTACATAGGAGATCAAGAAGCAGCTCTCAGGCACTGGATTAGTGGTTTGGAGTGGTTCAAAGTTCAGGGTCCACTATGTTGGCTTATGTTTAGGCTAGTTATTTTAAATTATCACCTTCTGGTTTCAAATTCATTCTTGAATACTCCACTTTGTGATGCTCCGACTGGAAAAGAGAAGGGCACATTTCTGTTCTGCCAGCAGGTCCCTCTAGACTTTGCCAGCAGGGGGCGCCAGAGGAGACAGCATGCCCAAGCAGGGCGGGGACGTGCTCTTGTTTTCTCCGGGTGGGTTTCCTGTGACCTTTCTGTTCTGTTAAGGCCACCTTAGGAAAGTTTTTCATCCAAAAAGCAGCTGTTCCTAGTAGCAGCTAGTCAGTGTCTGGTTTTCCCAACACTTGTTGAACCAGCTTCATCAAACCTCCCTTCAACCCAGAGACAGCAGCACCTGCCAGGGGCTCCCTCACCTTGTGGTTCTGGGACTCCATGAGGTCCCTCCTCTGGGACTCTAAATTTTAATAATCCCAGTCTTTTACTTTTGTTCATTCAACCCTCAGGATGGTAGCCGCTTCCCCAGTTTTCTTACGTTTTTAAGCTATTCATTAACAACATCATACTTTGTTAACCATTCTTTTTATTAAAAATCTTTCCATTCAAATAACAAGTACAGTTTCTGTCTCCTGACTTAGCCCTGACCCGTGCGCAATTAAAAATTAGAGACTCGGGGTGTACCGAAAGTTGACTCATTTCTTGGAATCACAAGCTGGGCTACGGTACTCTGTGTAGTAAGTGTGATTCACCTGGAGCCGCGGTGGATGAAGATCATGGTGAAATGGAACCAAGTCTCACGGAATTTGGATTGTTGGTTTAGTTCCTTGTCTCCTGGGTTAGAAACCCTGTACTGTGTCCTGTTGTCAATGTTGTACCCAGTGCTAATGTGTATTTGTTGAATAAATAATAACATTTAAGTACTTAGCATTGTTTTAGGTGATACCAACATGTCCAAAGATCACCTTTTGCAATGCAAGTTTGAAAAGCAGACTAAAATAGAAAAGAATTCCTTTAGATATTTAAAGGTAGACCCTCCACATTCCCTTTTATTGTCTCCAACATTTCTGCCCTTCCTCCGTTTCTAGACATCATGGTGAGCTCTTTAGGAGCTTGGTTCTTATAGCATTATTAATTACCTTAAAACATCATTCAACTGGAGCTGTCTTGGCAATCTTATTATCTTGGAGGGACAAGGAGGAAAGATTAGTTGTTTTATCATTTAAATAATGAGAATTTTACACTTCTCTAAAGAGATTTATGAGAGTAATTAGTCTAAGCAGGAGTTTCCAGCATGAGTGTTATTAGGTGTCATGATTAACCCTAGCAGGGTGAGTCACTGCCTAGCAACTTAATAGTCATTGAAGATGGCATGAAATTTCAGTATCGGGCATGTGGAAATACATATAAATATGCATTGCTAATAATTACTTAATAAAGTATTAAATTTAATTATAAAGTTATATAAAATATGAAGTGTTGGCAAGCTTTTTGTGTCTAATCATTATCTAGTTTTTTTCCATATTCTTAAAATACAATTACTTGTCAAAGAAATTAGAGGACAAGATCATGCACTAGCAGAGCACTGGTCTTGAAGGTAAATCGCAGATCTGCCATTTATTATCTCTGTGATTTTGGGTAAGTCATGTGACCTAATTCTCAGGTTTCTTCAGCTTTGAGACAAGGTGTAGAACTAGATTTCTAAGGCCCCTCCCAGTCCTGACTAACACTATTTAAGATACAAACATATCTTGAAGAATAGGCAGCAATCTTTAGTACTTAGGCTACCTGAGCAATAGTTAGTACTGAGTCCCTTACCTCAAAAGAGAAAGTAAAAGTAACACGTTCTGAGTACTCATTATCTACATTGTGCTCCAGTCTTTTATACACATGATGATCTCACTAATACTCCCTCAAGAAAGAATGATACCCCTATTCTATAGATGAGGATACTCAGGAAATTCAAGGAACTTGCATAGTAGGTAATACCACTTCCATTACTCATTGGGTAACATCTGTGAATGGGGATAATCTTAGTTTTAACTTGGGGTTTCTGAAAGAAATTAATGCAATCATGCATGCAAAGTTTTTAGTAAAGTATCTGGCTCAGAATAAATACTTTATAAATGTTATCTATTTTATAGTTAGTTATAAGTTATTACTGTCGTGATTATTTTTTAATGTCATAACTATAAAATATCAGTCAGGTTTTGAACCTATGTTGCTTTAATTATAAATAGCATATAGATTTAATTATAGTATCCTGATAGGCTACAAAAACTTAGGAAAGTTTTTAAGTACTATGCACCTCTTTCTTCCTGATTATCTCCCAATTAATACCTTAACAGGCATTGGATTTATTACTGATTATATTAAAAAGCTAATCATTCCATGCTTCATACAGATTCTGTAATTCATGAATTATTTCACAGACACAATAAAGTTAGCACTTTCAGAGAGTTTTCTAAATGAATTAATCTTGGTCTAAAACAGAACTGAAGTGTAACTCCAGCTCTTTGGTTTAACATAGCCTTTGGTAACACCATGGAATGCCAGGAATTAGAACTTGGCAGGGGAGAAGTGGCAGTCCATAGAGCAACTGCTGAGTGTTAGGCATCATGTCATCACTTTGAACCAACATCCAAGTCTCTTTCTTAGCTTTTCCTATTTTGGATTCCTTGTCCAGCCAGAAAACACCGAAAATTACTCAATGATTGTCTCCATCTTCCCAAAGATGGTAGTTAGTACTACAGCAGAATGTATTTTCCAAAGATGGAGGCACTTACACATCCCACCCCTCATGCTTTTCAGTGTGGCATTGACATTTCTCCATTGAGAGATGGAGTTTATATTCACTCCTCTTGAATCTGGGTGGATCTGTATCTACAGCAGAAGTGACACCATGTAACGTCTAAGGCTAAGTCATTAAGAATTCTTTAACTTCTCCAATTCGTTTGCTGGTAGTGATAAAATCTCTCACTTAGAACTGAACCACCACACTATGAGGAAGCCAAGCAGCCTCATGGGAAGATCATGTGTAGGTGTTCTGGCCACAGCCATGGCTGAGATTTCTAGCCAAAAACCAGGACCAAGTACCAGAACTGTGAGGCTTTCACACATTTCTAGCCTCCAACCTTTGAGCCACTCCAACTAACTCACACAGGGACAAGCTGTTTCCCTTGAGCACTAGTCAAATGCAGACTCAGGAATGAACTACATACCCCTGTTTAAGTCACTAAGTTTTCAAGTAATTTGTTATATAGTAAAGATAACCAGAAAAAGTACCATTCAAGATTCATTAAAGCTTATTTTTCATTCAAACCTATTGAATAATCCTTAGACAAACAATCCTTAAACAAACACTATACATTTCCAACTGTCTGAGCAGTAGGCTGCCTCCTGAGAGCTAGATGATTGAACGCATCCTTTTCTTCTGTAGTGGTCATACTCTTCATTTAGTAATGAATGCATATATGGATGTAAAAGGCATAAACTAATATACCTTAGAAAAAGAAAAGAAAAAGAATTTGAGAAGGAAAAGAATTGGAGATTGTTTTTAAGTTAAAAAAAAAACTACAGAAATTGGAATTTTTTAAAAATTAGAGGCTTCTAGCATTTTTGTCATCTTCTAAAGTAAGGATAGAATGATGTGAAACATGCAAGTTACCAAGAATTTAACAAAGGACCCACAAGATTTAGATGACTCTTGATGTGGGCAGAGTCCAGTGAGACTGTCCTTTGCTTCTAATTTGATATGACCTTTCAGGAAACTGCACTGTGAATTTCCAACAACCAATCCTCTTTCACGTATTTCTACTTACTTGTTATTTCTATTATCATAGAAATAACAGCTTTAACACAGAGATTTTTCCTTAAAATTTTCCTCCCTTTTTCTAATCTTATCAGCACCAACTTTAGGTAAAATTCTTTGTATCTCTCCAAACCCAGTACTCCAATTTTCCTCACCCTGTGCTTCTTTGTGTATCCTCTACATTTGAGCATCTCCTAAGCCATGCAATTATGCCATTTTCCTGGATGGTTTACACATGTCCAAAAGATTTTTACATAGGTCTTCCTTCTAACAGCTGTGATTGGTGTTCCAGAACATTCTCTTTGCTATATCTAGAATGTTTATAGAGCTTCGGGGAAACTTAAAACCTATAAGGTATTCATTTTTCTCTCCAAAGGCACTAGAACTTTGAATTATGAAATTGGTAAAAGTATAAGCAATAAAATAAAACTAAGGCAATGATATATAGCAGTCACTTGGTCTCAGTTCCCTTCCAACAGCAATCTGAACATCACTAACCAAGTATAATCTCATTTCCCACTAAGCCCTTACCTCCCCAAGCATTCTTGCTAAAAAGCACTTTAAATAGCTATCATCATCTTCCAGGAAAAAGAAAAGAAGAGGAAACTTATTTGTGATTCCAAATATGTAGTAACTAACAAGTCATTTATCCAATATTCTGGAATAAGACCATCGTGAAATTTTTGCTTTTTTGGTTCAAGGTCTTTCTTGCTATTGTTACCTAATTTTCAAGAGGGTAATGGGCTTCCCAGGGTTACTAGCACTCATTCAAAACTAACTATTGCTCTTTCATAGTTCTTGCTGATTAAAGTGTATATTCCTTCTTTCATATGTAACAGTGGACTGGTCTCTGACAAATTAATGCCATCCAAGAAGGCAATCACAAAACTCCTAGGCTTTCTTTGGTATCCCTTAACTAGATGATGATATAGCAAAGAGAAAGCAGAAGGAAGGAAGACAGTTGATTAGGATACTACAATGAAAAGGAAAAATAAAAGAACACCATACATTTCCAACCCTCTGAACAGTAGGCACCTCCTGAGAGCTAGATGAAAAACAGTTATAAAGTTTTAGAACCATTATGTGTTAGTACTTCTCCATTAAGAACTGTTTCGATTTTGGAATAATATAGCCAACCCAGTAAAATACTTGATGTTTCTTGTCAATAACCTTATTCTGCTTTCTTCATTCTTTATCGCCTCCCACATCCTCAGAGTTATCCTAGTATTATCATTCATCAGGATTGGATCAAAGAAATAGGAGGAAAGGAGGAAATGGATTTTAATCGCTATATATGAGCTATGATCTAATAAAATGACATTTTTATATACAGTTTAAGAGCTAGCCATATTAAGTTAAGAAACCATAGTCAGATTCCTCTGACATGTGCTAAGGCCCTGGTGATAACAGAGTGCTATAATTCTTAGGGGGGTTATTAGTCTTTAAAGAGATAGATTTTCTCTGATACTGATTGTATGACTTTTGATCAAGGACATCACTTAACCATGCTTGAAGGAAAAAAAAAATGTTGCTATAGACTTTTTATTTCTTTACATCTTTGATTCCTTAAAAATTTTTTGTTGTCGTAGATGAATGGCATGCCTTTATTTTGTTTTTTTTATGTGGTGCTAAGTATCAACCCAGTGCCTTACGCGTGCTAGGCAAGTGCTCTGCCACTGAGCTACAACCCCAGCCCTGCCTTCAATTTTTTAAAAAATTTAATTAAACAGAGTAGTCCCATAAGGATCACTGTCCAAAATACAACTTGCAATCTCTTTTGAGACAACTGGTTGTCCTTAGTAACCTTCAGTAGGCAAATTTGCCATCCCCTTCAGTGGACCTGTGTGTGACTGCATTGTTCGGTTGCTTCAAACTAGGCAGAGCTGTGTGTCACTACTGATACCGCTTCCTCAGATGTTGAAGTATAACACCAGAGAAGCACACCAAGGCAAGTGTAGAGTAGAAAGTAAGAAGCTTTATTAAAGAATAGGAAAACAGACTTCTCCTGAGTGGAAGAAGGGAACCCAAAGATGAAATCTGTGGGATGAGGAAGTCTTGTCCTTTTTACACATCTAAAGTTTCCTTTGTTCTCCTGCATTCTTCTTCCTTATCTTGATCATTTCCCCCCATCCTGTATAGTGACTGGGAGATGTTGGTGGAATGGCCAGGGGTGAGCTGTTGGGCTGGAAGGGCCAAAGTGGAGTGTTAGGCAGGCAGGGAGTGGCAGCCAGACAGTATTTATTAGCAGTTCTCTGCTCAGGAGTTGCTTCATTAACAACCTTTCTTGGGAAAGGTGGTATCCAAGGGCTCTGGAGACAGGAACATTCCAATCTCCCAGCTGCAGTTTCCAACTTCCCAGACTCCATTTTCTCTATTTGACTACATTACCTATTCTACACTAACTCCTTGTCTTTAATTCTGGCTTCACTACCCATCCCCAGCACTGATTGAAGTTACTCCATGGAGAAGAAAGAGAATTTAGAATGTGAGCAAGATCATCAGAAGTCAATCTATTATCCCCTCAAAACAATCAGCTATGAATAATGATCCGTACCACACTTGGAAAACACAGGGATGAGGTTGAGGTGTATGGTCCACTCTAAGAGGGAAATAGTACACTTTCTCTCAGGAACCTCCTAGGGCAGACACCAACTCTGTCGATTGCAAAGTAATCAGTTTCATCTGCCCTAATTCATTTTGGGGGGAGGGGGCGGGGAGCTTGTTGGCACATCCCAAATGGTCATAGTCTGAACGATTCAGCCGCAACCTTTGTTTACAGGGTTTGTACAGAGTCTGATGGAAAAGTTTCGTGAAGAGCAGGAAATGGTAATCCACGTGGATAGTGAACTGGATTAACGTAGCCATTAACATTTATTAAAATGAAGTAGTATCTTTAGCCAAAACCTGGCAATTGTGTAAAAGCTGAATATGGGCTTATAAAAGTTGGGGTTTACCAAAGGGAATTTAAATTCCCAAGAGGTTGTAAATGCCACTATGAATATGAATAGCCCTCCTGAGTCAGCTGAGTTTTAGGAAGTAATCTTAGAAGAGCCAATGATTTAGAGCAAAAATAGGTAAGCATTCTTCATCTGGAGGATAGGCTTCCTTTAGATAGAGGTTGGCAAGTTATCTGCTGACAAGAGTCTCTGGGGCCTAATGTTTTGTTCTTATCATGAGAAAGAAACATGAATTTTAATTCTCTTGCCTGAAATGGAGAAAGCAAAGGAAAGTGGTAGTGAAACAGCAGAGACATGTGTGAATTATTTTATAAATGTAAAAGGAGGCATTGAAAGGTGAAGAAAAGCTTGCAGCAAAGTTCATGAACCCCATTTTAGGAGGTATCTGATATTATCAGATCTTACTAAATCCCATGATATAGATAACGTCCAAAGAAAGCATAACAAGGTCCTGGATGTTTTATTACTCATTGGTTCATAGTTCAGAGGTAGGAAAAAGAGATTCCAGAAAGAATGGTATACAAAGTACCCCAGGCTGTACTATAACAATTAGGTTTGTCTGAGAACACCCTGATGGACACACAATAACAGCAACACCACCTGGCAACATGTTTCTCAGAATGTCTCCCTGCCATTAGTTGATACCCAGCTATACCTCTCGGCCAACCTCAGTTTTAGCTACTCTGAAAGAAAATTGCATCTTTGAAGTCAATTCCTTAGGACTGTCAAAGTGAATTTTGCACATTTCATATAGTTTATACTTTGAAGGTACATTTCCCAAACATACCCTCCACCTCTGGTTATAATTCGCCTAATCATCTACACATAACGTAGTCACAAATTAACAACTTGAGCTTCGTTTTCTTTATGCAGTTTTGATTCTAATGACAATGGTGAAGATATTTATGTCCCCATTTTACAGCTGAGGAACAGTTCAGGAGGATTAAACCACTTGTCCAAAGCAATGCCCTAGGATTTTTGTAAATGAAATCAGTTACCTATTCCCACCCTTCCACCACTACCCCTCAAATGTATCTCCTCAGCTTAGGGTCGTACTTGAAACAGTAGTTGAAGAAGAAATCAGGCTTGTTGTTTCTAGTATTAGATACAGAGCCATGGAAAGGAGCTGGAGACTTCCAGCTCCTTGGGGACAGACAGTTGCAACATGTCAGGAAGTGCTATTTGAAATAAAATATCATTGTGATCAGGTACCAGACAGCTTCAGAGAACTGAGTTCAGCAAATTAACAATCTCCACTGAATGCATGTTACTCTTCCTCATCAAAGTATGTTCTTCATAATTTAATTTCTAAGCAATTACATAACATGTGAGAAGGCCATTCTTTCCTGTCTCTCTCAGCCTGGTCCTTCCCTTGCATCCATCACATCACTGACCCTTGAATGGACTTGAATCTCCAATGTGGTGCATGAATATATGCAATGCCATCCTGAAAAAATAGACACATCCAATTCATGTGAGTCGAGAGAATGGCAACAATGATTATGTGGTTTAAACAAATATAGTACCAGTAGTGCCAACACAATTTATTCCCATGGTGAAAATAATTTAGTGTCCCTGTTCAGACATTCCCTACTCTACATCAATTACCAGATCAGCAAGAATCACATATATTCCAACTGAGCCACCTGGATAATTGTGGAAAGCATCTTTGCTTGTCTAACCCAGTAAATCCAGGAAGAAAGACAGCACTGAAAATGTTCTACTGCAGCAAAACAAACTGGCTTCTTCAGCAACTTAATACTGATGCAGTGAGGCTAGGAATAGGTAGCATTTTTGTTTTGCTTAAAATGCAAGAGTACACTGTAAATCAGTGTGCTGGTATGCTACACTAACATTAGATTTTATTTCAGGGTAAAACTAGGATATTCTTTGTCAATAAAGTAATAGTGACACGCAGTTAACATTTATTGAGTGCTTAATGCATGTACATGCAATCTTGTTAGGTTTCTATTACCTCCTTTCTATGGAACAAGAAACTGAGGCAGAAAAAATTTGAAAAGCTTGTTTAAACTTCTAAGTTGGCAGAGTCCAGGTGCAAATTCAGAAATTTATTTTCCTCAAGAAACTGAGTGCTAAGCAAATATGTAATCCAGACCCTATATGTAGTATTTAAGGAAGATCTCTCTGTCATTCATTTAGAATGGTTAATGCTTCAAATAATAGGAAACCCAGTTAACAGCCTGAACAGCAAGCATTCATTATCTCATTTCACAAGAAGTCAGGTGCAGGAAGATCGAGGCTCACTCAGAGGCTGCACAGTGCCATCTGGGACCCAGGTTCCATCCATCTTTCTGCTCTGTCATTATGGATCCAAATTTCCAGGAGAGCTGCCAGATGACTGCTACAGCTGAGGCTGTCCTCCCACAGCAACTTCCAGAGCCAGGAGAAGTAGGGGAGGGAGGTCCTCCACACACCTGTCTTTTATAGGAAGGGAAGTCTTTCCCAGAAGACGCTGAGAGTTCTTTTGCTGCCTATTTGGCCCGAGTGTAGTCCCAGTCCACAATTAAACTAATGACTCATTGATCATGACTTTGCCATGACTGGCTTCATCTTATCAACACTTAGACCCCTGGGGACAGGAAGATGATCCATGAAGCACATGGATTACTAATACCAGGAAAAAAATCAAAATTTAAAATATGTCTGTCCATAGTGAGAGGAGGCAGGAAGAGATACCGGGTATTCAATAACAGTTGATCACTTTCTACTCCTTTGGCTGCCTAGTACCCATACCTACCATGAGTTGAGTATATGCTAAAAACAACAGCCTCACCTTTGGGTGGCATTCATTCTTCCCTTTCCTAAAAGGGTCATCGGACTTCAGGATCTGGGCATCTGGATACTTTCTCCTTTGGTACCATATGTGCACCTCTATGGGTAAAAGGCAAGTTATCTACCTGCACCATGCAAGCATACACTAGAAGAAGTAAAAGGAGGTATCACCCCCAAATTTACATTTGGATGAGAATGAAAAATAATGCAGAGACCCTCCTCATACCTATTGAGATAGCCAGGAATTCTGGGAACTCTATGCCCAGGCAGTGCAGCCATCTCTCAGGACAGCTAGTCTGGAGGCCTGGGTTCTGCTCACAGGGAGGATGGCCCTTGTCCACTGTCCTCAGCAGACCCAGTTCTGATCTCTGGTAGCTCATCCTCCCTGACCATTCCAAGATGAGCAATGTGAAACAGCTTTTCTGAGAGATGCACAGATGTAGCCGCCCACTTTACGTCAGTGTAGGTGTAGAGGCCCATGATCTGCCTTAGGGGTTGATATTCAAAAAATGTTCTCAGCCAGCATTTCTTTCACAATACAGTAATCACACAAACCTGGCAGACATCCAGTCTATTTACTTCCAGTCAATTTCATGGGTTAGTAACCACAGCTAAAATTTTTGATTTGATATGGTTGCTAATTCTGAAATTCTTATTTCCTCCCCACTGCCTGTCCTTTGACTTCAGTCTCCTGACCTTTTCCCTCTCCACTGGTTTAATGGCCTCTACCTTAAGACCCTCTGAAGGAGTAGCCTTGGTTGGGGCAGCACCTAACTTTACTCAATCTTTTCAAAAGACCTGCCTCTCTTTTATCCAGTAGTAATTAGTAATGGGGGCTATTTGCAAGAGGCCTGAGGCCAAACTTATTAATTTTATATTTGGACAATTCTCCTGTTTCCCTGCTGCTTCATAAACTAGCTTTAGCTTGGGGGACAGAAATCAAATTTTCCAACACCACAAGAATTCAAATTAAAAGATTCTCAGTCAACTCAGTTTTCAGCCTATAGGCATAAAAGGCCTTTCTTAGCAAAGTTTTCATTGTTCTCACATGGGTCACATTCAGAAGATTTGTCTCTTTCTTGAAGAACTTTATTAAGGAATCTATAAACAGCCATAAATCCCTATACACTGCATTTTTTTCCTCCCATTTTCTCTAAACTAGAGCCAGACCAGAACATAGTCTACATCGCCAAAAAGAGTGGGCAGTTGGATCAAATATTTTGCAACTGCAAATGCAGCAAGTATCTCCAGCCTGCCAGCCTGAAGTGGTACCTCACCAACTGTCTCCCATTCTGTCTACTTCATTTAGTAGGTTCTGTATTTCATGTTCAGTTTCTTATACCATTCTGGGACAAAATTTGTGTCAGAAAGATGCTAGAAGTTTTAACAGTAATCAAAGGGAGTTTACTTTATCTGGGGCATATCATCTCACCCAATGAACCCAGTGGCAAGGAATTTGAAAGGTTATTTGGATCATCAGCAGTGCCATCAAGAGCACATATTTATTCCATCCTCCAGCCTCAGTGTTGTTACTCTGCTTATGCTTGACTATAACTTTAGTAGCTCCAGGTATTGTCTCACCACACAGTGTCATTGTTGTCTTCAATCAGAACAAAAAGGTTTCCCAAAAGGCTTAACATTTGGCGCTGGGGCTGTAGCTCAGTGGTAGAGCTCTTGCCTAGTATGTGTGAGGCACTGGGTTTGATCCTCAGTACCACATAAAAATAAATAAATAAAATGTTATTGTGCCCATCCACAACTAAAAAAAAATTTTTTAAAAAAAGATAACATTTTTATCTTATAGACCATGTAATACCTCATGCCAATGCCCATCAAATGAGTGGAATCACAGTTACAGGTTTGATTAAATCAATATCCATCCCCTTAAAACAAGAAAGATTCCTATATTTAAGAATCTTTCTGATAAGGTAAGGAAGGTTGTTAGTTTGGGGGGGCAGGGAAGTAAATTGTTGGGGAGGTGACCGAATTTTCTTTTCTTTCTTTTTTCTTTCTCTTCTTCCCTGGTGCCAGGAATCAAACCCATGATTTGATGGCCTCATGTATGCTGAGCAATATGACCCACATTTTTTTTTTTTTTGCAGTGCTGGGGATTGAACCCAGGGCCTTGTGCTTGCAAGGCAAGCACTCTACCAACTGAGCTATATCCCCAGCCCTTGACCCACATTTTCTAATCCCCTACACTCTTCCTCCACCACCACCTCTGATACTTGGGATTGAACCCAGGGGTACTCTACCACTAAGCCACATCATCAGACCTTTTTTACTTGTTTAATTTTGAGAAAGGATCTTGCAAAGTTGCTGAGGGTCTTGCTACATTGCTCAGGCTGGCCTCAAACTTACGATCCTCCTGCCTCTGCTCCCTGCATCCCTGGGATTAAGCGTGTGTGCCACCACACCCAGGTCCTATACTCACATTTGAGCAGTATTTTTCAAAGTGTAGTTCATGGTTCCCAATGTTCTGATTAACACAAATACAGACCTGAGCCCCACTCAGACCTAAATGAGCCAGACTCTCCAGGGTAAGGTTCAGGAGCTTGTAATTGAACAAGCTCTCCGGGCAATTCTTTAGCACATTGAAGATTGAGACCACTGCAGAAATCTTTGAAACCTCATCTTTTTCAAATTCATATCATGATGCCTTCTGCACAGAATACTACTCTTGATAGATGCTTAATAGAGTTGTTCAATTATTGCCATATTTTAAAACTGCTCAATTTTTTTCTTCATTTTTCATTTGTCTTTTCTTCTTTCTAGCAAGTCATCTAGATAGTTCCTTTATCACTTCCTATAGGATCAAACACTTCCGTGTACTGAGGGAATCTAAGAAAGTCTATTTTAAGAAGTTATGTTGTTTCCTCTTTTACTAATTTTATTCCCATGATAGGATTAAAAGGAAATGTAATTAAACTCAAGTTAGAAAGAAAAATAGAAGTGAGAAATCAGTTTTCATTTTATTAAATTTTTATGAGGAAATAATTTTCTCTACTCCCCCCCCCCACTTGATGAAAACTGAGGTAGAATCTAGATTGGAAATGAAATAGAAGAAATGTCATCACAAAATCAACAATTTATCAATGTTAGTTATTTGATGGTTACATAAAACATTCTTTCCAAGGAAGCCACTCTACTTGCCACCAAGAGCTATGCAATATCCATATTTGTTGTGAATGACTGATTTTATGTCATGGGTCAGAATAATTAGAAGATATAATAACAAGTATTAATACAGTACTTAACAGGTGCTGGATACCACTCAGGCAGGCATTTATTTGTATTAACCTATTTAATCCTTGTAATAATATGAGGCATGTATCATCACTTGTGTTAGGAGCTACACTTTACAGACAAGGGAATTGAGGCAAAAGAGATTAATGACTCCTTGAAAGCAATAAGGAGGGTGTTCAATTCAAAGATTGTTTACAACCGGAATGCTATGACTACCTCTCAAATGACTCCACAAACTATTGTCCTGTGGACAACTGATGGCTTGTGTTGATTCCTTAAAACTTTATAATTAGTTTGAAGCATCTTAAAATCAATACAATAGACTTTAAAATTTCGAATTCTGGCCTTTACTGAAAACTCAGAGGATTCATGCTGGCAGAATACCCAGGGCGAACAGTAGGGGGATGTGAGCAGAAGTTGTACCTTTCAGATGAGTCCCCCCTCTTCCTTTAATATTGGTTTCCCCCACTCCCTATCACTTCTCCACACCCAGGCGTAGAGCCCACAGCTTTGATTCTAGTAAAGAACCCACAGCCCAATCTAAGAGAGGCAATGTGATATAATGGTTAAATTCATTGATTCAAAAACCAGACTGCTTGCATTTAAACTCCAGATCCAACATTTATTAATGCGTGACCATGAGAAGTTTCTTAACCTCTTTTTGTCTCAGTTACCTTTGTCTATAAAATGGGGGTAATAATAATAACCATTCAAAGATTTTTATAAAATTTATTAAATGAGTTAATATCCATAAAGTGTTTAAAACAATTGGGCTTGGAGTAAGTACACATACTTCTGATGGGAAAATGAAAGATGGATCAAGAGAAGCCTGTGCTTCATGGGAAACAGAAGAAAGAAAATCCCTTTGTATAACAGAAGAACCTTCTATGTGATGCTTTCTATGCAAACAAGCTTGGGGACCCTGGCATAGGTAGACAGGTTCAGGCCCACTGCATGATCCCAGCTTAATTTCTAAGAGAGAACGTGGAGAAATTTCCTACATCAGTCTCTATGAAGTTCTGTGTTGAAGAGACATTATTTCAGTCCTCTTTTATGTCTGAAACTGAGGCTAAGCTCTCTCTGAGACACTAACATAATTCAGACCTTTGATGGCAGAGCCAGGACTTATAGCCAGGCTACTTACTCCAAATGCAAGTACTCCTTCCATTAGGCATTACTTTTTCAAGTCTTATCACTTCCTTGGGATTTATTGTCATTATTTGAATTTGCTGCATTCAAAATCATAATTTGTATATCCGTAGAGCTGAAACTCTTGTTCACTTGTAAGTGCAAAACCATGGTCTTATGAATACCTGTCCTTTGGATCCATTTATCAGTGATTATGAAGTGAATTGACTTGTGTTTAATGCACATTCTTCCCCTGACTCACTCATCCAGCTGGCCAAATCAGCCCTGGAGAAAACTGAAATTTTAGATTGATCAAATCAAAACATTTGTACTGTTAACAAACATCTTTTCTCCCTCTCAGAAATTATTTGAAATTGTCATACTTGTGACCTTGTACAAGTCTAAGAAACCAATCTCACACCCTCCCTTACCACATCTTCCTTTTTCCTTAATACCATTCGAAGTGACCAGCTGTGGGCTCCTGGCTTGCTGACAGTGTGTTCAGTCACAAGCATGTTGCTAAAAATCCAACTTGATCAAGTTACAAATAACACATAATTACCATGCAGCACATCACCTGGAGTGCCATTATGCAAATTTGCATATGGCTTAGCTGCACAGTTTAGACAAATATTTATCATTATCCTAAAGCCTGCCTTGTAAAGAGAAAATAGGACAAATGGTATTTTATCATTGCACATTCCCTGTTTTTTTAAACTAGCACTAGGCTGTGCTTATGTCTGACACTAAAACTCTCTCTAGAGGAAGTATCCTCTTAGTCTTTCATGGAGGAAGGAAGTTTTAAGGAACCTTTGATTAACCTTAAGAAAAGACAATTCAGAGAAAATAAGAAAGCTGTCTTCAAATATGTGAAGGGCTGTCATGTAGAAGATAGAACAAACATGATCTCTATTGTTTTGAAAGGCCACGTTGGAATACATGGCTAGAATTTGAGAATTACAAATAGCTCTCAACTAGATCTAAAGTATATTATTTGTTTATACCAAGGGTGTTACTTCTGGCAAGTGGTGAGTATGATGTTTATATACATTAAGTCTGTGGACTTTTTGACCAATGAGTCAGACATCCAATTAGTATGTTGCTTTAAAAATAAGTTTATAAACTTATTCCAGAGGGAGCCCTCGACAGTGACAGCTTCAGAACATCCTTTTGAGAAGAGACTTTCTAGCATGTGGACCATTTTCTCCTGAAATGCCTCTACAATGGCAAATCCACGATAGTTAACTCTTTTTCTTTTAATTCCAGATAATTGGATTATGCTTCATGTACTTTTTTTTTCACAATAGTTACTCTTTAATTGGTCAAAAGATATTCAGACCCATATCTTTCCCATGAGCAATGTAATTAATAAAGATGGGTGATACTTCTGAGAATCACAGTCAAAATGAAATAGCTACTGTAAATTTGGAGACAGAGCCATTTAGGAGGTTTCTAAAAGCCATTCTTGCTGAGAGGTCCCCCAAAGCCCCCTAAACTCAGAGAACTAACTCGGAGAATGGAGGGTCATCTGAGCAGGAAAAGCCTTCATTGTGTTCTTTGTTTATGACTCAAACCAAATAGGACAAAAGAACATGCTATCACAAGCCAAGATGCTCTAGGAGCTCCCAGAAGTAGAAAGGTGCAATATGGCAGCTGTGACAAGTGGGTCTGGGCTCAAAACTGTGGCTCTGCAACACTAGCTGGCCCCAGAGACACATTATGTAACTTCTCTGAGTCTTCACCTATAAAACTAGAACAATGCCGGCGAAGACCTCAAAGTGTTGATTCGAGAATTTAGATAACATATAAATAAGTATTTAACATAGTGCTAAGTGTATATTCAACTCTCAACATATGTAGCTTCTACTGTTATAATCACAATTGTCAATGTTATTGTTTTTATTCTTATTCCTCAGTGCATTTCCTTACCTCATCTTTTCTGCTTTCCATAATCTTAAAATTATTTTGCATAAAACATATTTTAATTATGCAACCAATTTCCAACCCCATATAATCATCTCTAAGAGATCTTATCAAATTGTGTGTGATAGCATTTTTATACACAACATGAAGATTAGAATAAAAACCTGTTTTTAAAACAAGTTTGATAATCAAATTATATAAAGAGTACATTGACTTTTTCTGTCATAGTACACAAACAAATAATATAGACAGAAAATTTTTAAAACACTTGGGTCAAGATTATGGGGTTTGTTGTGAACACAAGAGTCAAGACTAAGAGTATGGCCTGAAGCAGATTGCCTGAGACAAAACCCTCTTTCTAACCCTCTAACACTGGGCAAATTGCTAACCTCTGTGTAAGAATTAGATGAGTAAAACCACTTTACTCATGAGTAAAACATACTTAAAACTTGATGTACAGTGAGAACTAAATGAGTGCTAGCCATGATTACTGTTGTTAGTGGTCCATTTTGCCAGGGGCAGAGAGATTGAAGTTATAGAACAAAATGACAGAATAGTGAGAAGAGTAGATGGCAAATATGATTTCACAGAAAACAGGTCTCATTGTAGTATTCAAATGAACTCCTTAAAGTTCCCCAGTATTTATTTGGTACTTTAAATACTTTTATTGTGATAAAATATATGCTACATAAAATTTGCCATTGGAACTATTTTAAATGCATATAACTCAGAAGCATTAAGCATTTAGTGTTGGGAAACCATCACTACTGTCCATTTCCAGTTTTGTTTTGTTTTTTTTTAAATCATTTCAAACACAAACTCTGAATCCAATAAACAGCAACTCCCAATTCTTTTTCTGCCCCATTCCCTGGTAACCACTGTTCTACTTTTTGTCTCTATAAATTTGTCTGTTCCAGGTATCACACATAAGTGGGGTTATTCATATATGTCCTTTCTTGTCCAGCTTCTTTCTTCCAGTATATGTTTAAGATTCATCCTTGGTGTTGAAGTTCCACTCTTGAGCAAGTGTGGAATACAATCCAAAGAGACTGGCAGGCATGCTAGCTAGAGAGCGTTTACATGCTGCAGATGTGAAGGGCTGCCAACTGCTACAGACCCTCAGACTTCACGGCCAAATCCAGCATGAGCACCTTTAAAGTCTCTCTTTAGTATTCATTAGATACTAAAAAGTATATCACATTGTTTTTCTTGAATTATATTTTTACATTAGATACATGGTTTAGCAATATAAAAATTACTGATTTGTGAGGATAGCAAGGAGCCATGTTACACATTTATGAAAAATGGAGAAAATGAGGAACAGTTGAAGAGTATCACAACCTGGGTTTAAGCCCAGTTCTACTAGGAATTCACTATAAACTTGGCTTTGTCAGTTATCTCCTGAGCCTCAGTTTCCCTGGCTATTAGAAGAAAAGAATAGATGAGTCAGAATTTCACAAACTAGTCATCCATTTGAACCTTATGACTGCTGTAATATTCATTTATAGATATCCACCCAGTTAGGTAATACCCTTCAAATCAAGGTTTTCTTTCACTATTAAAATTTTATAATACATATTAAAATATTTCATTACTAAAATTAAAATATAATTCATCCTCATGCGATCCAGAATCACACTGTACACTATATGGGAAATATTTTTTAAATCTTAGAAAAAATGATCGTTGGAGTCCCTTACAATTTACAGACTCTGGGATGCTCTAAAAAAAAAAAAAAGAAAGAAAAGAAAAGAAAAAGTAAAATGGAGACAACCAATCTCTAGCTTTGCAATGTCTGAGTGATTTTTTTTCATTTTCATTTAGAGGAAACAGATCCAAGCAGATTGCTAGCCTCCAATATGGAAGATTCCATCCAATCTCACAGTCAATGCTTTGACCAGCTTATAATAGAGACTATTAGACACAGCAAGGTAATTGAAAACTCACACTACAAGAACTGAGTCATGCTCACCAGTCCAAATGAAGGGCAACATAGCATGACTCAAGTTCAACCTGGGAAAGAGTCAAGATGTGCAACAGAAAACAATAGGAGTCTCCACAGTGTGTACTGAGCCAGATGTAATGTGAGGGCAAGGGAAAAACAAAATGTTTGTTCCTTTATATTCACCCACTTAACTTTTTCTCAATTGTCATTTTTGTCACATAAAATTTACTGTCTCAACTGAATCAGAACATCCTACTAGGTTGTTAATGACCTTCATAAATCAGGTAAATTAGTTGTTTTTTCTTACCATTTTTCTTCCTCAATGATTTTATGATCAATTTATGTTATTTTTCATCCAAGGGAAGAAAAAGGGGCCATTCCTTCTCTGTGTAACAAAAAGCCAAGGTGCTCACCTCCAGACCTTCTTTGTCCTTCCTAAACATAAAGGATCTCTGTGTCCAGGCTGAGAACTGCCTACAGTACCCCAGGAACCAGAGAAAGAATTAAGACTGCCCTCAGAGGGTGGAGTCTGAGTCTGACTTCTGGTGTGGCATGTGAAGCTCAGCACTTTGGGATGGATAAGTCCATGAGAAGGAAGGATGCTGCTCTCCTCTCTGCCAGATTTCGGGCTCTCTGCTGCCTTACAGCTTGTGTCCTGAGAATTGTCCAGGGAGAACTCTGGATCCCCTGAGTTATTTCATTAGAGCTTGTGGAATACTTAACATTAAATTACTCATGGTTTAAAAAAATATGGAAAGTGATGTTGACCTCACAATAGTGTCATAGAAAACTGAAGAAAAAGCTAAACCCACAACTGGACTCAGAGAAAGATTTCTAGTTTCACTATCTCTACTCAGCTTCCTCCTCTTCCACTGCTGTGATGAATTATTATTCCCTTCTAGAGAACTGCTCTTTTACTTGAACATAAAATTCATTTATTCTAATTCAGGTTATCAGTTTGAAAGATGCCGTGGAAACTGGTGTTCTCTATTTTCTTGGTGTTATTCTTTTCTTAAACTAGTCACCCCAAATCTTTTGAGAGCATATGTTAAGGGAAAAATACATATATCCAAGACTTCCAAGCAGTTCTAAGTATTTTCCACATGTGGGGGTTTCTGACATTTTTATGAGAGGTGTGCTTATTTTCCCACGTGAGTGTGCATATAGGTGCTATTGGACCTGCCCATCTCAGGGGGCCCTTGATGCTAGCTCCAGGTTTCCTCTCTCTGCCTCTCCTTGCCCCCAAAATGTTCATGTGCCCCACAGAGAAGAATTCCCCCTCTGATTATAGAGCCATGTCACATTTCACTCACCAGTTGCCTTTAGATAAAAAAAATGGTTAATGCTTTGCTTTATAAATGGGGAAACTGAGTCACAGCCTTCTCCAATCCTAAACCCTATCCAAAAGTTACTTCTTGCTCTTGATAAACCTATTACTTCTTTAGTTATAGTTCTCACTCTACCTTGAGTACCAGGAAACTAGTATTCAAGCATAAATGGGTACATCAAATTCCACATAGTTCAGGAAATAAAAGGCTCCAATCAGGGAGAGAATAGCAAAATAAAGATAATCTAATTGCTGTAACCACCATTTTCCAAACAGGATCTTTCTCCCCCACTGCGTTTGTTTGTCAAACTCCAGTTCATCTTTCAGGACCCAACTCATATGCTACCATGAAGCTTTACTACTGGTTTGTACCTGGCCTCTGCTGCCCTCCATCGGTATATCTGCTGTGGCACTTCATGACAGTTTATTATAATCCCCTGCAGATATGTGTGAGAAATCCATGCGTCGAATGTTCAAACTGTGTCCTCACTAGAGACTCACATCAATCCCAAGACCTTTCTGAGAAACCTAATTCCATACTGACAAGAATTTCAAGTCATTGTAATCTAGCCAAAGTAGGAAGCAGATTGTGCAAACATGCACAATTAGAAAACCAAATTACATACCACTTGGGATTTGTAAAGAGAATCATTGTCAATCACTGCCCTCCTTCTCAAACAAGATGGTAATAAATACATGCACAGCCCAGAGTGCTGAGGGAATATACTGCAGGATGTACAATTGATATTAATTAGAAAAGGATGTAGTATACAGGGTTTTTACACCTGAAAATGATTCTGGAGACCACTTCCTCCTCTTTTGCAGGGAGACCTCTATTCTGCTTTGATAACTGAACACAAACAGCAAGTTCCATTTGAATACTAATGTGAATACTAATAAGTCACATTATTTTTTTTTTTTTTCAAATAACTTCACAGAGTGATTTGCAGGCCTTTTTCTAGCCTGTGTTTTGGCAGGCATGAGCTTGCAGCCTTGGGAAAAAGGAGGCTACCTTTACCAAAGTGTTGCTGTGCTTGTGGAATCATTTACATAGGTGAACAGCATCCCAGAAAATGGGATAAAGAATTTCTGTACCCTCAGAGAAAGAATGCAATGTGACTTGAGGTAAAAAGCCTAAGTTATGAGTGGGCACGGTCAATGTTCCCCCTTACCCCAACCCAGGACTACCCCGTGAGACCTTTAAGAAACACAGCAGGACAATGAGGAGTGCCTCAGAGGCAGAGCACCAAAGTAAAGGAGCAGCTTTCCCCCTCAGGCGATCTGGCATTAGGTCCTGCTGTGCTAATGTCAAGCCCATAAAACCCAGGCTCTACCCACTGTGGGGAAGTAGTTTTCAGCAGTCATCATTCATACATAGGTAATTACCTTTCCTCTCCTTTCATTGTCCTGCTGCTTCTGCTGAAGCTCAGGGTGGAGGCAGGTCACAGGCTTCCCAGTGTGATATAGTGTGTTGTCCACTCCATCTCTCTGCACTGCCAAAGGCCACCCTCACTGTTCCAGATGAAAGATCTCTCTATAATCACAGTAATTGGCAAAGCAATATGATCATTAGCCAGCACATAATCCTGGACAAACAAGCTTGATGACATGCATAGTCACAAAAATTGTGGGCTCTTTCAGTCCTCTCTATAAGAAGATATCCTGCTATGTTTCTTTGAAAGGCTTTTAAGATAATTTTAAAAGAGCATGGCAGATCATTTCAAAAACCAGTAGACTGACATCCTTTTGGAGACAACATACATACAGCATCCTGTAGTAGAAACAATGTACACTCAACCCCACCTCAGCTGCTCAGTGAACCTATGACGTTTGCACAAGCTATTAATTTCATGGTTCCTGGTTTCCTCATCTGTCAGGCAGAGGTACTAATACCTACTTTCCAGGCTGTTGTCAAGGTGAAAAACATGAAGTTTTTGGCACAAAATCAGTATACAATAAACAGTAGCTTTTAGCATTATTCGTGGTGCTATTACCACCAATGTATTTACCCAAAATTTTACCTATATCTAATAAATCATGTCCTCTTACACACTTCAGTTACACCTAAGTGTATTTGTTAAAACAGTTCCAAGCATTGTCCTAAACTTGGCTTTTAGTCAAATCTTTATGATATAAAATTTTATAATCTTAGAATTTTAATATTAAGGTATTATTCTTTTATGTTCACAAATTAAATGTTAAAAATATAAAGTAGAAGGTAAAAAGACCACTGGAAGACATCAAGAAGTTTTGCTAGAACATTCAGAGAAACCCAGAATAGGGAGTTGTTTTTTTTTTTTCACATTATATTGTATAACAGTCATTCAGTCATTTTATCATCCAAATTTGTAGAGCACTCCTTTTATATCAAGCGCTAATCTAGGCACCAGTGACAAAGTAAATAAAAAAATCTAGTGTCTGGCCTTATATATCCTACCTTCTAACTGAGGGAAAGAGACAATGAATAAGTAAACACATAAGTGTATAAATGTAAGCGCTACAGAGAAGTAAAGCAGTAAAATGGGCAGAAAGTTGTAATTGGTGAGGAGGGCTGCCATTTAAAAATGGTCATTAAAATAGTCAATAAATGTTCACTAGAATGTATTTGAGCAAAGACCTAAGAAATGTGAAATACATACCTGAATTTAAAAAAAAAAAAAACCCTCTGGATCCTATGGTGAGAGTAGATTTCATTTATGTCAAGGTCAGAAACAAGGAGACCAACTAGAAAACTAATCCAGAGAAGAGAAGAGATGGTTTCATGCCCCAGGGTGATAGTGGGAAAGGTGGTAAGAACTACAGACTGGATGTATTTTGAAGGAGAACCACATGGATTTTTCTAATGGATTGAACGCGGGGAGTGAGAAAGTCATGGGTAATGCCAATACATTAGGCTAGAATATCTGAAGAAGGGCAGGTGCTATTTACCCAGGTGAGTAAAAATGAGAAAGGAGTTGATCTGAGGGAGCGATCAGGAGTGCCATTTTGAACATTTAAGTTTGAGAAGTCTACTAAACACCTCAGTGGGGGTGTTGAGTAAGCAGCTGGTATTCAAATTTGGAGTCTGGAGGAAAGGTTTGGGATGTAATACAGATTTGGAAGCCCTTAGTTAAAGATACATTGTCATGTTACTGAATGAGTTCACCTAGAAACTGAATAGAGAATTTCTAGAGAAGTCTGAGGATTCAAACTTCATTAAGCAGCCAAAACACAGTGAAAGAGAGGATGGTGGATCTTCCTAATGCAGATCTTTCCTACATGGGCTGCAAAGAGTTCTAGAATTTCTGCATGCTCTAAGACTGACACAGGGATCAACCACTGATGCTGACTGGTGAAACTATAGAGGAAGGTGACCACACTGGGGACAAGAGCTATAGCTAAATGCCAAGTAAGGACCTATCTGGGGAACTGAATCCTTGGGGTCTGACTTCTTCAGGATCCAATGTCCAAACACATGCCAGCCAGAGGAAAAGCGGCATTGCCTGGATCTGAGGAGCCAAAAGATGCCATGAGGACAAAGTCAGCTCTGAGGCTGGTCCACTTCCCTGTCACCTGGGGTCACACAAGCCTCTCCCCCTTACTCTCAGATCTATACTAGAAAGAACCATAGAGGCAAAGCATAGAAACAAAGATTTATCCAAAAGAGACAGAAGTATCATCAGATGCTATTTGAATAACAGGATTGAATTAAGTTTACTGAAATGGACCAAATTTAGTATATTCTCCCTCTGCTACCCATAGGAAGGGGCTGCTTAAGATGATTAGATACATCACAAAAGAGACAGAAGCTGCACTTTGTATGCATATTTGAATGTGGTATATAAAACTATAATCTGAGAAATTTATGAGAGCATCTTGTCAATTATAAAGTATTTAGTGTGAGAAGTGTAGGAGTGTGGGGATACCTGGGAAAGTCATAGCAGAGTTGGGAGACTGGAACCCAGAACACATATTTGGAAGTTACTGTAAGGCCATTATTAGTGCAATCTTACAATATGTAAATTAGGCTTCATTACTTGGGAATATAATGGAACTGAAGAGGATAGAGTAAAATCTCAGGAAATCAATAGAGTCACATCAAATGATTTGATTTGATTTATGATGAGCTCAAGACTATTCTAAAGAAGCAAATGCTGATTTGCAGGCCCCTGCTCAATTTGATGAATCTCTCTGGATCACCTTGCCATTGTGTAACAGCAAGTGTCCAGCATTCCCACCTGGTAGAAAAGAAGAGATGTGCCAAAGTCTGGATTTATTAATGAAGCCATGGATTAAAGGGTGGTAGAGTTGGGTGGTCAGTCTCTTCCTATATGCTTTACTTTTTTATAATTGTTCCTGAGCATGATGCTACTAACCTACCTGAACACAAATCTCCATCTGATTCTGTTTCCTGGGAAACTCAACCATGGTAGGGATTTGATGATCTTTTTATTATAAATGACTTATCCAACCTCATCTTTTGTTGCCTAGGTTCTACATGATATTGGAATCCCTCTTGGACAATAAAAACTTTTCTACTCTATTCTGTTCTTAATAGTCAGTCTCTGTGATGGTTAATTTTATGTGTCAGTTTGAAGGAGGCTAAGGGATGCTCAGATGACTGATAACAGATTATATCTGGGTGTGTCTGGAAGAGATTAGCATTTGAATCAGTAGACTGAGTGAAGGAGGTCCACCCTCACCAAGGGAGGGCATCACTTGATCATTTGTGGATCTGAAAAGAACAAAATGGCAAAGGGAGGGTACATTCTCTCCTTTGAACTGGGACATCCATCTTCTCCTGTTCTCAGACTTCAGAGCTCTTGGTTTTCAGAACTTCAGACTCTGGGGCTTACATCAGCTTCCTCCCTGGATCTCAGGCCTTCGAACTCAGACTGGGTACACCACCAGCCTTCCCTGTTTTCCGCCTTGTGGTTGGCTTGTGGGAAGACTTCTCAGACTCCATGTCATATGAGAATATTCCCACAATATTCTCATATTCTGCCCTTCCCATCTCTTCTTGGTTCTGTTTCCTCTGGAAATCTCTCTGACTAATACAACCCCTTAATTTTTATTTTGCCTTTATTGGGATCTTGTTTTTATCTCCGAGTGCTTCAGTGGATAGAATCATCTACCCAGTCTATTTCCAGTGACTCCTACTTCTGCCAATTTCACATGTTGTCCCTATTAAAAGCCAACAATGAACCTTTAGTAATTCCATCTTTGTCCACAAGTAGGACTCAGGCTCTTGCTTGTTCTCTCTGCTTCAGTCTTTTAATTTATAGTCACACATTCAATCTAGTCCTTGAAGGGAGCTGTAGTGTCAAGCTGGCTGGCCCTGATAGATTGAGATATCAGCTGAGATCCTGATTGTTTTCCCTCTGAATATTACCTGTCATTTTTCTCAAGCAGCCTTAAAATTCTATTCTTATTCTATATGTTAGGCATTTTCATAATAATGTAGCTTGATGTGGGTCTGTTGTAATTTTGTACATTTGGGGTCCTGTAAGCCTCCTATATTTGATTTTACATTTCATTCTTTAAGTTTTGGAAATGTTTCTGATATTATTTCATTGAAAAGACTGTGCATTCCTTTGGTTTGTATTGCTGAGCCTTCATCTAGCCCAATAAATCTTTAATTGGGTCTTTTCAGGTTATCCCATATTTCTTCAAAGTTCTATTCATGGTCTCTTAACATCTTTTCTCCATGGCCAACTTTATTTTCAAGATTCTATATTTTGTCTTCATTGCCTGATACTCTGTCTTCCACGTGGTCTATCTGTTGGTGATGCTTTCTATTGAATTTTCAGTTTGGTTTATTGATTCCTTCATTTCAAGGATTGCTCCTTGATTTTTTTTCAAAATCTCTACCTCTTTATCAAAGTGATCTTTCATTTCCTGTACTTTCTCTCTGATATCACTCCTTACATTGACCTTTACCTTCAGAGCAATTTAATTATGTACATTCTGAACTCCTTCTCTGGTGTTTCTTCCACTGTGGTGTCAATGGATTCTTTTATTAAAGGATATTGATTTGTTTGCAGTGATTTGTTCCCTTGCCTTTTCATGTTGTTTACGTGTCTATGCATCAAAAGTATGAATCTGAGACACAAGAGTTTCTACCCTTGGACTTTTAGTGTCCCTAAAGGTTTCTAGTCCCTCACTGTCTAGGGGGAGACAAATAATAACAACCAATGCAAATAATATACAGCATTAAACCAAATAGCTCCTGCTATGACATCTATAATGTTGTCACAATAAACAGAAATGATATGATCAGTTATTTCTTTTAACAAAACAGTAAGTTTGCAGAAGGGTTTACTATTTCAAATGGTGGACAGGGAGAGAACAGAAGTGATGTAGGATGTGAAAATTATGAGGGAGGACAAGAGAAGATAGAAGTAAAAAATTTAAAGGAAAAGTGAAAGAGAGAACGATAGAGACTGACTTGCTGAGAATCTGCCCTCTGCTTTCTTGGTTTCACACCACAAAGCAATTAGGAAAGCTATCTTCTCTATTCCACCATCTTGAAACTCCCTCCTTTTGACCTTTGACCCTCATTAGGAATTCTAAGCTTAAGAGTTTCTTTTAATATTAAATTCCAAATATTTCCAAAGGAAATTGGGTTTTCTTTTGCCAGTCCTAGGGATTGAAATGATGGATGCCTTACCAGTGAGCTACATCCTTAGCCTATTTTATTTTTATTTTGAGATAGGACCTCACTAAGTTGTCTAGGCTGGCCTGAAATTTATGATACTCTTGCCTAATCCTCTCAAGTTGCTGGGATCACACACATGTGCCATCATGCCTGGCATGATTTGAGGATCTTAAATTAATTTCTCTCAGGAAGTTGCAAGAGCTTATACCAATTTATCTATTCCCTATTCAAGAATTTTGAAAGTATACTAGGGAGAGAAGAACCTATTTTTCCCAAACTTGTGTAATAAGAGGGCCCTGCCCATGACTCTAAAAATAGCACCCAAACTATGAGGCAGCTTGCCTCATAATAATGTAAACTTTACTAACCACTTGTAAAGTCCACCAAATCAAGCAGTCCATAACATTATTAAAAACTGAATCCTGGCTAGTAACCAAAACTCTAGATGCCAAATAAGAAATCCATTAGCTAATCTACTGCTCATGTTTAATATCAAATTTTAATTTGCTTAATTCATGCTCTAAGCCTTCTTGCAGAGTTTCAGCAGAGAATATAGGCTGAACTTTTCCTCTGGTGAAAAATTGAAGATTTACAGATGCAAACACAATTTTACTGGGTAATAGATACTAATGGACTTAAATAAACTCATAATCTCTTCTGTTAACAAACAAATACCTTGTTTGTTTGACTTGCAAACAACAGTGAGTTCACAAATGTGTTTATTACTGTTCTCTGCAGTGGATATTAACCTATCCTTGGACTTCGCTTGAGTTTTCCATTTTAAATCACTAAATAAAAACATGGAGAAGAATAAATAGAAAGAAATGATGCAACAGATTTTTTGTTGTTGTTGCAGCTTCTTTTTGAGGCAGGAGACTGAATTTAATCACCTATTCCAATCTCAAAAATTGAAGCTTCTTTGTCTTCTCCATCTTGGTAAATAGCACCATTTATTCCAAGCAAGAGATCTAGCTGGTAACATAGCATTTTTCCCACACTCTTATATAGGTCACATCCTACAGGCCTCTTCATCTGTTTCTTCCTGGCAGTCCTTTTTCCCTATTCCAGGTTCTCCCTCTTCATCAGTCTACTAGATTCTTGCAGTTATCTCCAAACTGTCTTCAGTCTAAACTGCCTCTAACTGTTCCTTTACATTGCCATTAAACTGATATTTCTGAAATGCAAATTTGATCAATTTGATCAAATCACTTTTTTCTTTCTTCTGTATAATCTTTCACTAGCTCCACATTAACCAGGATAAGATATGAAATCTTTACCCTTAATCATCCTCACTTGACACTTGACTTTCTGGTCTCATCCCTTGAAGATTTCCATCCATGTTTTAGCACACTGACCTCCTGACAGTTCTCTGACCTTCACCAATAACCATGTCTATCCTCAACCTCTGCTTGAAATATTCTTTCTCAGTTGAACACCCAGACTCATTTTAAGTTTCTCTCCTTCCTGATACACCCCACCTCTAACCTCTCAGGGCAACTACTCTTCTCATGTCTGTTACCAAAGTCTTGTATTATAGTCCCTTCTTGACATTGATTCCATTGCACAGCAAGTACCCCATTGTGCTGTCTTTAGGTTCTGACATCCTTAATGATGGAACAATTTTCTGATCTTTGTTACCTGGTGCTTAGAGTCTGGAATTTATTTATTCCTCAGTAATTTCTTGATCAAATGAAGGAAATAATGCAATAAGAGAAATGTCTAGATACATTGTTCCTATATTTAGCAAGAACATGGCACAATAGTGAAAAAAACATGTTGCAGTAAAAATATTTCCCACAAAGTTATATACTATGCATTCCTGCTGGTGCATGTGTACACACACGCACACACACACACACACCTACAAATAGACTCTCAATGGGAAAAAATGAATCAACTATCAACATATGACAGGAGCTTGTTAGAAACTTAACTTGTCTGCTTGTTTCAGATACTCCAATGGCATAACACATAAAGATTTATTCTCTAAAGGTGTTTGAAGGCAGACTGTCCAGGACTAATAGCCTAGGTCTAATGCAGCAGTTCTACAAAGTCATCAGGGACCCAGGCTCTATTTGTCTGCCCCATCATGCATGGCGTCCAGCTTCCACTTCATCTCTTCTAACAAGATGTCACCTAGAGCCTCATACATTACACCCACACTCTAAGTATCAAGATGAAGAAAGGAAAAAGAGGGTTTTTCCTCTCCTTTTGAGACATCTTTCTAGATAACTCTACATTTCAATGTATATCTCTTAGTCAAAATATAACAAACCCATATTTAGTTAAAGGAAAGACAGAAAATATAGGTTATAATTTAAACATATTGCCCCAATGTCTGTTTTGTATTACTTTTTGTAGTAAATGCATATTATTATGTTGTTAAGGTTACCCATGTAATGATCACAACAGCCTTATGAGATTATCCCTATTATTCCTATTTCTGTAAATGAGGAAACTAAGATATCAGACAAAAAAATAGAAAGTAATTTCCCTAAGGTCGCACAGTTTATGATGTTAGAAATTCAGGCATTTTAAATGCCTAAATAAAGGCATTTAAAATGTTGGTCATGGGCCCTGAGTGCTCCCATGGAACCTCCACGGTGGGGCAGCCAGCAGGGCACAGAAGTAGGAGACTTCAGGATGGGGTAAGTGGATAAAGTGGACACTTGAGTCTTCCACTTGGGGAGGCCCAGCTCAGAGGCTTGGTTTCAGTCCAGCCAAGTCCTGTGAGACTTCCAGGCCTGGGAGGTAGGCACAGAGACAGACATCAGGCTCAGCCCAGCGCAGACACCTGAGAATTCCCCACCTGGGACGTTGGCCCTGAGTGCTCTCGTGGAATTTCCAAGTGGGGGTGCTGGCACAGCACAGAAGTGGGAGACTTCAGCACAGGGGTAGTGAAGACAGCATGGACACTTGAGATTTCCACACCACGAGGCCCAGCCCAGAGACCCCGACATACCCCAGCCTGGCCCCAGCCAGCAGCCTAGTGTTACTGAAGACTAGGAGGTGAGGTATTGGAAACCTGCAGGGACACCACAAGTCTATAGGGGGGAAGCTGCAATACCTCAGACTCTTACTGATAGAGGGGAAGATACATGAGCAACATGAGAAAACAGGGGAAGAAAGTGTCTCAAACAAACCTAGATGCTACATCAACAGAATCCAGTGATAGTACGGCAGAAGAAATGTCACAAAGGGAGTTCAGAATGCACATAATTA
>JAJEJO010002491.1:150550-163520 GCA_020662805.1 Glaucomys volans | reverse complement strand
GTCATTATCAGTCACTCCCATTTTCCTTGTTCTAACCCTTGAAAACCATTAATTTATTTTCTGTCTTGGTAGATTTGCATATTCTAGACACTTTATGGAGTCTGACTCCCCTTACTTATTTAAAATGTTCATCCATGTAATCACATAACCAGTGATTTATTATTTTTTATAACTGAATAACTGAATAATTATACATTGCCTGGATATACCACATTTGTTTATTCATTCATAAATTGATGGACATTTGACTTACACAAGTTTTTGCTGCCCTTTATAATACTGATGTGAATATTCATGTACATTTTGTGCAGACATAAGCTTTTAATTTTCTTGGGTATATATGCATCAGTAGACTTCCTGAGTTGCATGGTAACTCAATCTTTAACTTTTTGGTGAACTGCCCAACCTTTTTCCAAAGTAGCTGCACCCTGTCGCCTTCTAGCTGTGAAACAATGTATGAGAAATCTAATTTCTCTAAATCTTCAACATTTGTTGCTGTCTTTTTTTTACTGTTATCATTCTAGTAACTGTGAAATCTTTTGATGACCTTATTTTTCATTTGTACATCTTATTTGGAGGAATGTCTACTCAAAATACATTGACTGTTTTTTTTTTTTGGTTGGTTGCAAAGATTTATTTTTGGTCATAGGATTTCTTTTTAGTTGAGTTCCTTTTCAGATACTGATTTGAATATATGTTTTCTATTCTATGGGTTGTCTTTTCAACAAAAATTTAAATTTTGGTAAAGTCCAACTTACCCATTTTTATGTTACTTGAGGTTTCACTGTCCCATTTCAGAAATTGTTACCTAAAGTCATGAAATGTATCTTATTTTCTTCTAACAAGCTCATAAATTTAGGTGTTTGGCAAACTTTAAATTAATTTTCTATAGATAGTGTAATATAGGATTGCAAGTTCATGGTTTTGAATGTGAATATGCATTGCCCCTGAACCATTTGTCACCAAGTCATTTTTTTCTTGAATGAATAGCCCTGGAGAAAAATTATTGAAAATCAACACATGAAAGATGAATTTAATAAGTACAAGTCTTTCAACTTTGTTTTTTTCAAGATTATTTTGACTTCTCTGAGTATCTTGCATTTTTATACAAATCTTCAGTTTAACTTCTCTGTTTCTATGGAGAGAAAAATGCTCCTAGAATTTTGATTGCAAGGGTTGCATTGAATCTGTAGATCAATTTGAGGGGTATTGCCATCTTAACAGTATTATGTCTTCCAATCGCTGAACATAAGATGCTATTCTTCATACTTAGTCCTTTTTCAGATTTCTTTCAACAATATTTCATAGAATTCAGTGTACTTGTCTCACACATTCTTTTTCTAAACTTATTATTTTATTCTTTTTGATGCAATTTCATATGGAATTATTTTCTTAATTTCAATTTTGAATTGCATATTGCTGACCTATAAAATTACAATTGTATTTTGGATAGAACATTGATGCTTAATTTCCACATAGTAAGAATTCACACTGAGAATTCCTTAAATTCCTTCTGCCACTCATTTGTAATTTCATTTGATATGTGCCAGAGAACACACTGAGTAGAATTTCAATTATTTAAAATTTACTTTGAACAGTTCATGTCCTAATATAAGGTCTGTCCTGGAAAAAGCCTCATATGCTTTTAAGAAAATGTGCATTTTTTTTGTTTGGGAGAGTGTTGTATAGATGTTCAGTTTTAGTTGCATTTTAATGTGCTCAGTTGTTCTATTTTCTTTTTAATCTTCTGTTTAAATTTTTCTGTACATTTTTGAAAAAAGAAATTGAGATCTCTAGCTATTATTGTTCAACTCAATATTTCTTCGATTCTGTCTTTCTTTCCTTCACATATTTTGGATCTCTGTTGTTAAAAGCATATACCTTTATAATGTTTTGTATTCTGGATGGATTAATTATTTTATAATTATAAAATGCTCCTATTTGTATCTAATATCAACCAATAAGGGATGGATTAGGTCTTAGTATTAATATTAGGTCTAAATCTACAGATTGAATTGTGTTATCTCATAATTCATGTTGGAGCTTTAACTACCCATGTGACTATATCAGAAATAGTCTCCTTAAGGCATTCATTAAAGTTAAATGAAGTCACAAGGGTGTACCTTTGATGTAGTAGTACCAATGTCCTTAGAAGAAGAAGTGACACCAGAGTTCTTCCTCTACCATGTTAAGACATGGTGATAACAAGGTCATCTGCAAGCCAGGAAGAGACAGTCTAATCACACTACCCTCTGAGAACCCAAGCAAGCTAGTTATTTGGTTCCTTGCTATCAGATTTCCAGTCTTCAGAAGTATAATAAAACAATTTTTATGATTTAAGTCATCCAGTCTATAACATTTTGTTAGGAAGCCTAACCTAACTAATGTGCTTGGCTATTTTTTTCCTGCATATAGAATAAATTCTCTTGTTTTTTTGAATATTTTGCATCTTTGTTTATTAAAAACTTCATATTTAAAATAACAATGTGTTAAATCTGGAAATTTGCTTCCCTCATATTCATAGCCATTTATGGTTTTGTTGCTTTTGGTATGCTTAGTGGTTGAGTCAAGTCTGTGTTATTTATTGTTGTGGTCACTAGCTGACTGATTATCGGTGTGGTCACTGATTTATTGGTCAGCTATCCATTAATCATAAATTTCCTAAATGCCTAGAATCAATGAATTTTCCAGAATTTGTCAATAGAATCTATGTGCATTGAGTCACACCACCAAAAATACACTAGGGAGAATAATAATTTCAACTTATTCTTCACTTTCTGCTCATGCAAAGCTTCAAAGTCAATCAGAGGTAAATGTCTAGGGCTCTCTGGAGTCTTTGCTTCAGAAGCCCACAACCCTGGTCAGAGCATGACTCTAAACATGTGTGTGAACTTCTAATTTGTTAGGAATATTTCAAAAACATTTCAAAGCTCTTTTTGAATATTCTATTTCCTGCTTTTCACTTAAAAAATTTTGGTGCTCTTTGTTTTTCCCAGTGCCTTTCATTGTCAGACATTGGTAAACACTTGTCACTGATTGTTTTTGACAAATACTCTTGTGAAAAAGATTCTATGCATCAAGCAAGGTCTAATCCAGGTCAAATGAAGACAAACTCTATGAATGAGGATTCCCAGGAAATTATGAGATATATAAAATAATGTGATACTCTAAGAGTGGTGTTTAAGTGAAGTTCTAAAATTGTGATGTCCACTACAGTGGACATTAGGGTTTTCACCGTTTTCAGGGCCATTGTTTATCCAGGCAAATATGCAGTGGGAGACAAGGAGAAGAAATGAAACTAAATAACATGCCCCTCTTACCAAATTTCAGCTCTTCTTATTGAAATCCATGTGTTTATCTTCAATGAATATCCCTTGAATGGTTGAAAGCCTCTGCTTCTATCTCAGAATTCTAAAAAAGCCCAATTTTTATAGTTTTCCAATTTTGTCGCTTTTCTGAAATACTAGATTTTAGAAGGATCTCCCTTAGCAATGCTGATCTCCCTTAGCAATATTTTCTTGTTTTTAGCACATAGGTGTTTCTCATTTCAAAACTTTTTTTCTAAGCATTCCATAATTTTGGTGCTAAACTATTTTAGTTTAACACCATTATGAATTAACATTGTATAAGAATGAATTTTTCTTTTGTGTATTAATCATAGGTTTTCAACAATCATTTTAAAGTCATCTGCCAATAATATAATTTTACTTCCTCCTTTCCAATCTTGTTTATTTTTTGTTTCTTCATTTTCATGTTTAGAATAGACATAGTGAAATGGACATATATGCCTTATTTTTAATCTTCAGAGAAATGCATTCAGTCTTTTGCATTAAGTTTGATATTGTTCCTGTTTATTTTGAAGATACTTTTAATATACTGAGGATATCTTCTTTTCTAAGTTTTCTGAGTCATTTAATCTAAATGCTGTAGATTTTGTTAAATCCTCTTTCTCTTTTTGCATCTTTTGATATGATCATACACTTTTTCTTTTCTAATACATTGATTTTGTTGTTGTCATTCTCCTAGATGTAGGGGTTACATATTGTTTGTCTGTCTGTCTGCTTTTGAATGTATCCAGGTGAGGAATTTTACACTGATAGATGTTGATTTTGTTATATTCCTTTAAATATTATTGATCTTAAATACAGATGCTATTAAAATACTTGAGATAGATTTGATATTTATGAGATATTTTTAGGAAATAAATTAGGATGTGTCCAGAAAAGTTTATAATTATTATGGTATAAGCATTTCAAGTACACTAATGATGACATCCTGTGGATTGTGTGGTCTTTCAATCATGACGAATTGCAACAAAAATTAATCCTAACCTACGTGGAATCTGGATATTTTTCTGCCATCTCCTTTCCAATAGTTTTTCTTTTCTCCCTAGGTTCAGATTGTTTACTTTCAAAACTTTCATGCATGCAGAGATCTATACTCAACCAAAGCACCTTTGAGTTTGATCCACTTTTGAGTTGGTCTTTTTGTAGATCTCCCTGTCTCTCTGAAAGTCTACCCTGTAAATTCTAGTTTCCTTGGCCTCCCTGTCCTTCAGTTTTTGTCCCCTCTGCTTGGCAAGTTTGAAGTACTCTGATTAAGTTTCCATTCTGTGTCACCTAGAAAGTTGGTTCTAGACAACCAGTGGAGAGAACTATTGATAGTTCTTTGATATTCACTTTGATATTTTTCACTTTGATATTTTTTCTTTCTGTCAGTTATCACATTAAAACACTGCCTATTGTTTACTGTATGAAATATCATTTATATTTTTGTATGTTTTAAAACATGCAAAGGTAATATATATGGCCCCTATTATGCTGTGGCAGAAAGGCATAATAATCTTCACTATGCTTTTATTCGTGTTTCCTAAATGAGGTGACTCAGATTTACTTTATAGTTCTTTCCTGAAACTCTCATCCCTTATTAAGATTAGTAGTAATATTTACTCAAAATCCTCCAGTTTATTTTAGACTACATCTTAGATTCAAGAACTATATAACTAGAACGCAGAAAATGGCAGACAAGGTGTATTCAGTTGCTCTCAGAAATTGTATCAAATCAACATATGTGAGGCTGCATTGATGAATTGTGATGACATTGGAAAGTGTTGACATGTAATTCTAGAGAGTCAGAGACAACATGAAACTAAAAGATATTTAAGATATAAACCAATATCTTAAAATTAATAAAATATTAATTTTATTCATAATAAAATTAATGAAATAATAAAACTTTACCAGGGACAGGAGCACAGTATCTCATAGGGGAAAGGAAGCACCCTTTCAGTGTAGTGGAAGACAGAAACCCAGCAATATCAAAATATGCAGACTCCACTATCAGACAAATATGCAGTCTGAACAGTTGGGAGAATTGGAGTCTGTGTATCTAGCTGGAGCAAGAAGAGGTTCTGTGTACTTTCCTACAAATTCAGATAGTGCCATGAATGGGAGCCACCTTAAGAGGAGTTCCATTGGCTAGGCTTTGTGCATAGTTGTCAGAAATCCTGGCATTTCTTATATCTCCAAGACCAACCACCATTTTTTTTTTCCATTGATTCAGTGTGTTCATCACCTAATGGTCAGTCTGAAACCAGGAGAGAAACTGTGACATACACTCACTGAGAACTCTGGGTGGCAGAAACATAATCTGCTGGGCAGCTGATCTACCAAATGGAGAGGAGTGGAGCATGCTTTCATATGAAATTGGCAGTTTGAATTTTGTGATGGGGAGAGAGACCTGTTAGACACGGATTGCAAGGGGGTTCATCCAGGTGTGTTATGTTGAGTCTAGTGGAAACTTGATGCCTGTACGTACCCACCACAGTCCGGATCCCACAGATCCAGTCACCTCTACCATGTTGAGAGGTGTTTGGAGGACTCACCTCTCTAATGTGGACCCTTGCCATGCCACTGAAGACAGGGATGGAGGGTCTCAGGACCTGGAATGTGGGACAATCCAGATAAGCCCTAAGGCTCCACAAGCAAGGGAGTTGCATGGTGGCTCCTACTAGCCTTGCCCTGCATCCTGGGCACAAAAAAACTGAGGCGTCAAAGGTGAATTTAGATCTGCAGTCTACACCATTCCTTCATTTGCTGACAGGCAAGAAAAGGTAGAAATCACCCTCAGTCTGACTTAACAGAATTATGCCTGTTTGGATTAGAGCTCAGAAGGAGCAAACAGAAGTATTTGGATCGCAGAAGCCCCATGCCTATAACTGGTAGATTCTAAAATTAAAAGTGTCACAATTTAAATTACCTTGGTGAGGAGAAATCCTAATCCTTTCATATGTTTTGTTTTCACTTTTTTCTAAGATTTGTTTTGTTTTCTGAGTTTTTAATTTTTTTTTCTTATTTGTATCTAAATTAATGCTTTTTAAAATTCATTGATTGGATTTTTCTTGGTCCCAAGAAATAATAGTGGGTGATTTTAATAACTCAGTCTGTCATCCACGCACACACACAAACAAAAAAAAAATCAACAAAGAAACAAAATACTGAAACTACACTATAAATAAAATGGACTTAGTAAAAGACGTCTATAGAATATTCCATCTAGAAATATGAAAATGCATGTTCTTCCCACCAAAGCATGGAGATCCTTCCTAAATATATATTTCAGTCACTACAGCAAGTCTCAGTAAATTTTAAAAAAACAAAATAATTTCCTGCTTCTTATCAGATCATGATGGAATGAAATTAGAAATTAGCAGCAAGAGAAACTACAGAAAATATAAAAACACATAAAGATTTAACAATAGACTTTTGAGCTATTAATAATCATTGAAAAAAATCAAGAGGGAAATTAACAAGTTCCTAGAATCAAATGAAAATGGAAACACAGCTTAGAATACCAAAATCTGTGAAATACAACAACTTCAGATCTAAGAAGGAAGTCTATACTGAATGCCTTCATTATAAAGTTAGAATGACAAATAAATAACTTAATGATGCATCTCAGGTATAAAGAGAGGGGAAAAAGGACAAACCAAACCAAAAATTAGTAGAAGAAAAAAAATAAGGAAATAAAATATTGAAAATAATGAAGATCAGAGTTGAGACTAATGAAATATAGACTAAAAGAACAATGAAAAGGATCAATGAATCAGAGCTGGTTCTTTGAAACAATGAAAAGATTGACACATCCTTAGCCAAAAAATTGAAATAAAGAGACAGAAGACACAAATTAGTAAAATTGGAGGTGAAAAGGGGAGACTGCCTCAGAGACCTCTGAAATCCAGAGAATCGTTGGACTCTATTTTGAAAATTTATGTTTCAATAAGTTGTAGAATCTAAAGGAGTGGACAAATTTCTGGACCCATGCAACCTATCAAAATTGAACAAAGATAAAAAACCCAAACAGACCAATAATGAGCAATCAGATTGAAGCAGTCAGAATAAGTCTCCAAACAGCCAGACGAAGTGGTTGCACACTTACAATCCCAGGGACTCGGGAGGGGTTCGCAGTAGGACAGAAAGTTCCAGGCCAGCTTCAACAACTTAATGAGACCATAAACAACTTAGTGAGACCCTGTCTCCAAATAAAACATTTTTTAAAAGGACTGGGGATGTGACTCATTGGTAAAGCACCTCTGGGTTCTATCTCCAGTACAAAATTAAATAAATAAATATATGAATAAATAAATAAGTCTCCCAACAAATAAGTCCCAGAAGCATGAATTTGTGGCTGAATATTACCAGACCTTTAAAGAAGAACTAAGCAGTTCTGAGCAAGAAGAGCAAAGCTGGAAGTTTCACAATTTGTTATTTGTAATTATACTACTAGTCATAATAATAGAAGCAGACACATAGACCAATGTTATAGAAATGAAGATATCGAGACAGATACTCAGCTACACCAAGTGGATTCTCAACAAATGTGCCAAAACATACACTGAAGAAAAGAGAAACTGTTTAACAAACAGTGCTGGGGAAAGCAGAGAAACTAGAACACTGAAAGTAGGTCTCTATTACCCATTAAGGATAGCAACCAAAGAAAGGTTCAAAGACCCAAGTGTAAGACCCAAAACTTTGAAACTGGTGGAAGATAACACAGGGTGCAAATTTCAAGATGTAGGCACAAGACCCTAACTTTCTGAGCAGGACTCATACAGCTCAGGAAATACTAGCAAGAACTGACACATGGTACAACGTCAAATAAAAAAAAAAAAAAAAAAAAAAAAAAAGGCCTTCTCCACAGCAAAGGAAACAACAGAGCAAAGAGATAGAGAAAGATAATCTTTGCCAGCCACTCTTCTATCAGAGGATTTATATCAAGACTATGTAAGGAACACAAAAGAACTGAACACCAGAAAACCAAATAACCCGATAAATAAACAGGCAAATGAGCTTCACAGACACTTCCCACAGACACAGAAGTACAAGTGGCCAATAATCAAATGGAAAGATGTGCGTTCAACATCTTTAACTACCAAAAAAGAAAAAAATCAAAACTACACCAAGGAAGGTGCGGTTGTGGGTGCATACCTGTAATCCCAGTGGCTTGGGAGGCTGAGGCAGGAGAATCTCAAGTTCAAAGCCAGCATCAGCAACTTAGTGAGACCCTAAGCAGCTCAGTGAGAACTTGTCTCTAAATAAAATACAAAATAGGGCTGGGGATGTGGCTCAGTGGTGGAGTGCCCCTGGGTTCAATCCTTAGTACCAAAAAAAAAAAAAAAAAACTACACCAAGATTCCATCTCACCACAGTAAGAATGAAAATAATCAAAATGCAAATAATAAATGTTGACATGGAGGTGGCAAAAACAAAACCTCATGTATTATTTATGGGAATGTAAATTAGTAGAGCCAGTATGGAAATCAGTAGGGAGATTCCTCAAAAATCTAAAATTAAAATGAACACTCTATTGGGAGCTCTATCACTCCCAATAAATATGTGAAATAATTAATGTCAGCATTCTATAGAGATTACTGCAGATCCATGTTCATTGTAGCACAATTCTAAAAATCCAAATTATGTCATCAATCTAGGTGCATGTCAAGACATACACTGATAGTGAAACTGTGGTATAGATTCACACTGGAATATTATTCAGTCATAAAGAAGGAAATCATGTAATTTGCTGGAAAATGAATGGAAGTAGAGATCATCTTGTTAAGTCAAATGTGCAACCTCAGAGGGTAAGTTTCACAAGTTTTCTCCCATATGCAGAATATAAGAAATTTTAATAAAAGATGACATGAATGTAGAAGGGTCACTACCAGTTAAGAGGATGAGGATGAGTGAAAGGTGAGTGTGGATAATGGAGGTTGGACATAATTAAATCTCAATGAAACCCAGCTGTCTGTATAATACACTTGCGCTTCTTGAAAAAAATAGAACACATGACACATCTTTCTAGTATTTCTATGCAGGGAAGTGGAGTGAAGAGGGTATTGGGGGTGAGGGTGAGATTAGCCAAGGAAAGTGAAGGCTGAAGTTCATGAAAGGCATAATGACATTGCTGAAGGGGTCATGAACTAAAAGCAGAGGACTGGATGATAGATTGGTGAAGAAATGAAAAGCCTGAATAAGAGCACTTAAAAGCAAATTCAGAAAGAAATAATTTTTAAAAGTAATAGGGATATATAACCTAGTCTAAGAAATATGCCAAAAATTGTTCCTTTAAAACGTTAAAGAAACTTCAATAGCTAAAAAAAATTTGGATCACATCCTATTTTTAAAAAGTATCAAGATGCCATGCAACTTTTCAAAAATGTAAATGAGTAAGTGAAGTTTTTACAAGCCACATAAAAACATGCCATGGTGGGGTTTTCTCTGGACCAGTACAATTTGGAGACTGGCATTACCATAAATATTTAAATGGTATCGGTTTCCCAAGGCAGATTTAGCAATTTATATGACATAAAATTAAGAATATTTCTTAAGTGCATGGAAAAATGAAAAAGCACGTTTCAGATGAAGAGCAAATCCACATTCTTATGCAGTGTTAGCTGCTGTCCTGGGACGTATTTTACGTGGTGTTTCCTGCAGTATCTGACGGCAACTATTGTTGAAGTATGAACACATTCTTCCTCCTCCCATCAAGAACTTCATCTCTGAATTTTTCACCATGCTTTAATTGCTTATAGGGAAAGATTTGATACCATAAGAAGCTGCTTTCATAATTTTAGGAAAACGGAGTACTATAGAAAGCCATTCTGCACACCAGAGAAGTTTCAAGCTCTTAAATTTATATTTCTTACAAAATTTCTCCATTTAGTTTGGAAAATAGTCCCACCAATTTGTCCCGTTGCCCTAGATATGAATCATCTTAAAAAATTTAAATATAGTATATAAAATATAATCATGTAATATACTATAATAGTAACAATTATACTACAATAATATAATTAACATTAATTAATATAGCTATATATAAACTCTAGATTATTCTTACCAACCTATTTTAATGTACCTGTGTCAGTTTTCTTTGCATGCTTGAGACTTAATGGGTAAGTACGAGTCTTCACCCTTTCTTGCAAGAGGTAATTAACAAATAATTGATGGGTTGAATATTCCACTAAAGGCAATAAAGCTCAGGTTAGGAGAAGGGACTTAGATGTTAGCTGAAGTTCTAGGTGACTAGAGGGTCTCTCCAAACTTAATAATCTGTCCGCACCTTAGTTTCCTTGTCCTCCATATGAAAAAATTGACAGGAATCATTTCTAAGGCTGTTTTTAGCCCTTGTTGGAATTCAAGAGTCTTGTTAAAGTTTGGATATGAGGTGTTCCCCAAAAGCGCATGTGTGAGACAATGAAAGAAGATTTAGAGGAGAAGTGATTGTGTTATTAGAGTCTTAACCCAATCAGTGGATTAATCACATGATGGGTTTAGTTGACTGGTAACCAAAGGCAAGTGGGGTGTGGCTGGAGGAGGTGGGGCGTGGCTTTGAGGTATATATTTGTATCTGGCAGGTGGAGTCTCTCTCTCTACTTCCTGCTTATCATGTGGATTGCTTCCTTCCACCACACTCTTTGGACAGGATGTCCTGCCTCACCCTGAGCCTGTGGAATGGAGTCAGCTATCTATGCACTTAGACCTCTAAAACTGTGAGCCCCCAAATAAACATTTTCTCTTCTGCAAGGGCCTTTTAGTCCCAGCAGCAATAAAACTGACAACAATCCTGTCCACTTTAGATGTACAAATATTTACTTATATTGGGGACATATTTACATATGTCAGGGTCCTTTGAAAAGAGAAATATATTATCCGCATGCAGATCTCTGTGCCCCTTGTCCCAAACAAAACTATAGTGACTAGTCTTTTTATGAAATTTTTAAAAAGTTATTTCCTTGCCATTATTTTCTTCCATACCTGTTCTCACCGTCTGAATTACTGATGCTGATGCTGAGGTGTCAAGGCTATTTTGTATGCGACCTCAAAGTCACTGTCAACACTTCTGTTAGTTGTCAGATCTACCATTTTCAGATCTCCTGAGTCTGCAGCACCCAATGGTTTGAGGATGTTTTAGTGAAGGATTTCTTTTCCTCCTTTCTTTTAACATTTCTCAGATAAAACTTTTTGAGGCGATCAGAAACAAATCCTTGTTAAGAAAGTTAGGAGGCAAGTGGGATGACAGAATCATTCTGGAATCGTTTTCTAACTTGCAGGAAAATTCTTAGACTCCTACATTAAAGAAGCATGAGGGACCATGCCATTAATTTCCCAGACAAGCCTGGAGTCTGAATCTAGGGTAAGCACAACTCAGACTTAAGCCTGAGGCCATGCTAAGGAAGTGCTTGCTACAGAGCAGGGCTCTTCATCTGGTGAAAGGTAACTCCCAAATCATTTGCAAAGTGCATGTAGACTTGACAAGATAGGACATAACTTAATTAACAACAACCCGAACTATTTTCATTCTCTGAGCCACATGAGGTATGACCTTTCAGTTTATAGCTTTCTACTGGCCTTTACAATGGCAGAAACTTCTATATAATGTGATCTTTAGCAGCTTCACAGATAGGCACTCTCTCAGGAGTGAGAATCGTTAGTGCCGAGTGCTCCATCAGCCATGGTGGTGGAGGTAATGGGCATGGCATGAAAACCTAAATGACCAAACCCCGCTCCATTCTTGATAATGTATGCAAATACTCCGCATAGGCTCTAAAGTCTTACAAAATGGTTATTTTAAAAATGGATTCTAGTTGTTTAGTATTGCTGAAATTATAACCCCTAATCCTAAGTGCTGAGTGTACAATGTACTCTCTAAATGTGAGCTACCTTATTTTGATTTCTACTTTATAAAATTTTCTTGTGTATTTCAACTGAGGGTATATGGTGAGGATACCGTTGAGTGTGTAGAATTTAAGTATTTATAAATTATTTGAATATATTGATTATCAATTAGATGATTGATATTTTTTCACCTAATTTCTGCACTTTTTTTCTGTATTTATTATATCATTGTATGTATTTGGCCTGGTGAGATTTGAGCATTATTATTTTCATGGGCCCAGTAGAAAGGCCTCAAATATTCTTACTTTCTTATCTTGTTGAACTAATTAATACAAAATATCATACTCTTTTATGTTATAAGGACATATAAGAGAAAAAAAATTTTAAAAAGTGGAAATTTTTTTGTCTGTAAGTGTCACTTGCAAGGTCAACATAAAAGTAAGTATATTCTAGGTTCTTAAGTGATTTTTACAAAAATGAATTCAAAATATTTGAGTAAATTTAAAATGCCTAAGTGTGGACCATTAGTAAACAAGCCCCCCTTCTTTATATCAAGTTGATTTTTCTCTTAAAAAATGTGGGATTTCTCTTAAAAAATGTGAGATTTCTCTTGTGCTGGAATGAACTATCTGATCATTGAACACTGTGGTACCAACAGCAATGTCAAATCTGATGCAGGGAAGGAGACTGTCCTTGTGGTGCTCAGCAAATGTCAGAGGCATTTTGAAATCTGCATGGGAAAATGTGCTAGAATGAACTCAGGGCTCTTGGATGTAAGTTTCAGCCAAGTTTCC
>JAJEJO010002491.1:6811-138914 GCA_020662805.1 Glaucomys volans | reverse complement strand
TTTCCTTCATTTCCTTGTTTCCTTCAAGGATTTCTGTTTGTTTGTTTGTTTTCAGAACTTCTATCTCTTTATTGAAATGATTTTTTGCTTCCTCCAATTGCTCTATTAGCTGATTATTCATAGCCTGAATCTGCTCTCTCATCACATCATTCTCTTCTGGGATCATTTTAATTATGAACATTCTGAACTCCCTTTCTGTCATTTCTTCTACCATGTTGTCTTTGGGTTCTCTTGATATATCATCTAGGTTTGTTTGGGACACTTTCTTCCCGTGTTTTCTCAAGTTGCTCGTGTATCTTCCCCTCTAGTAGTGCAAATCAGAGGGATTGTAATTTCCCTGTAAAAACTTAAAGTGTCCCTGCAGATTTCCAGTAACTCACCTGATGTTTGAGCGGTGACCCAAGAAAGCTGTTGTCCCATTACCTCCAGGTTGGGAATGATCAATGCTTCTGGGCAGAGGCAGCCTGGTGTTGATAGACAATCAGATACAGCAAGGGGCTAGACCCCGGGCCAGGGTATGGACCTGGGCAGTAGACCAAGTTGGGGTGGGGGCACCAAACTGTGTTCAGTGATGGAGACACTGGGCTTGAGAGCCCAGGCAGGCCTGAGCTCCTCGCTGGAGGTTCAGTCGGTGGCAGGTGGTCACTCTCTGCCAGGGATGCTGTAAAATAGCGCCGAAGGGCCTAAACTCCCTGCTAGAGCTGGGGACTCCCTCCAATCTGGGCCAAATCTCTCCAGGAGCCGCAGGTGTGGCGCCACCAGAAGACCCACGACAGAAGTTTTTTCATCTCTCTCACCTAATATTGTTTATATTTCCCTCAGAACATGTAAGTGCTTTAGGGAAAAGGATTTTTACCTTCTACTGATTTTCGTACCAGATGACTCATACCACCTATATTCAATTCATAATTGAATCAGTTTATATTCCTTATTTCAGTACCAACTTGCTTTTGTTTTTCTCATGTTGGAAGTGAATCATGATTAGAAACTTTTATAAGGAAAAAACAGTTAAGAGTTGTTAAGACATCTTAGGGATATAAAGAATGTGCAGTTTCCACTTGGTCCTCAAAAACATTTTGAACTAATAATGGTGAATGAATAGTTTACACAAAACTACAAAGGAGAAGAATTGCACATGTCTTCCTTCTGGTTTCCTATTCAAGTGTTAGTTCAACCTCTATCCATGAGACTTTCACCAAGTTACTTAAATTTTCTTCAAACATACAATGAGTAAATTGGTCTAGATTTGCTGTGGTTGGGGAAACTTTCCTACCAGAGCACCAAAGGAGAATTTTAAGTTCACCATAGAGATGGGAACAGAAACTGGACAAATGAAACACTGGCCATCATTTCTATGTCCCAAGAACAGTTCTCTTCCCCTTGAAATATTACTCATTCTCAAATGGGTTCATTTTGGGGAAAAAAATCTATTTCAAAGTAAAAAGGAAGTTTAAATGCTTGAAATCAATTGTCTGAAAAGATTCCTTCTATTTTAAGAACAGTGAATGGAGGTCTTTGTAACCAAGAAAGCTGCTTCTTGAAATCATGCCCCCATGATTTTGATCTCTGCTGTTTTCTTAAGCCTTCAAAATGGTCGTTCAGTGACTCTATAGAATTGCAAAATAGAACCCAAGGGGAGAAAGCTCTCATTAGTCTCTTAATGAAATGTGCCTCTTTATTCTATTTTCAAAAATGGAGCAAATCAATTGCTCAACCCTCAGCTTTTTCTTTATTTTTCTATATATTTTTCTATATTTAAACTATGATTGCTTTATTGACAATTTCTTTTAATTAGACCTTCCTTTGATCAATAGGGAAAAATTCCCGTCTCTATTTAGTCCATTAGATCAATTTGCTTCCCATTAGAGTTTTTAGGGATCAAGCAGTAAATTCCCAGTTATAAGAAAGTAAGTTTTCCATAGTTATTTCTCCATCATGCACTTCTATGTCTTAAAAGTGTTGCTTTGTGAGTGACAATAAGACTTGCAATTCAATGACAAATTGCTGGAAGATTGTCCTGATATTCCTTCATTGTATTAATTTCAAATAATAAATGCATGTGTTCACTGATTCTCTGGAACATTTGTAAACATTTTGGGTCTAAACTAGAGACACAAAAGTACATTTGTGCTTCTCACTTTGTGGGTGAACTTTTAATGTTTTCAACAAAAACCTAAGAAAGTATTAAATGAGTCCATGCTTTATAATCTTTTATTCCACAACCCAAAGAAACAAGACTGCATCCTTAAGTCTTTGTGTAGTTGAATATCATTCTGCAACACACAGCTCTCCGCTGAAAAATGCATATGACACTTTCCAGGGCTGTCATTGTATACTTTCATTAGCAATGCACTTCCTGATGAAGACAAATGTGGTAAAGATAATGCAGAAATCCTTCTTGATGTCTTCTTTTCCTTTCATCAGAACCTGCCACGTGGTGATGTATCGCTAGAGAAGGCACTGTGTTAAGCACACACCCACAGACTCACACACTCACATGTTGGAGTCATTCCTTGCATTGTCAAATATATTTATAGCAATACAACCAATGACATTAAGCATAGAAAATATTAATAGCACTGACAATTATATTGCAATAAATTATGTTCATAACCTTGAAAATAGCTTTTTATTAAACTTGACAAACATCAATATGACTGTATTTGAGGGAATGACATAAATCTAGTCATGGGTGTTAGAATGGAAGGGAGAGAGACAAAGAGAAGCTTTGACATTACTTTGACATGAAAATGTGCATAAGATAACATATTAGGTCGATTTGGGGGTCTAGAGAGAGTAAGTGAATTTGGCAATGAATTATCCATAGGTTTGGACAATCCATGAATAACATAAAATGCTGGTGTTATTGAAACTACTACAGGTGGAAGAGAAACTGAGTGAGATGTTGGAAAAGACGGATTTGTGACAAAATGCTTATCTCAGATTTTAGGATGTGCACTAGATTGATTTTGAGGGAAGTCGTTTTTAGAACAATCTCTCCTGCTAATTATTTTTCTATAGATAGATAAGCCTAGAGAAATTCTCATGAATGAGATGAAATTATACTCGCTTTTGCAATGCAGTACACATCACCAAGAAAACATTTCAAAAACATTAAAGGACCTACTTTTGATGGAATTACATAAAAATAAAATGTATTGCACTCTTAGGTAATAAGATCCTTCAGAGATCATTTCCAAACAATCAAAATGGCCTTTTATTGGAGGATTTTGGAATATCTGAAGGGTTTGTGCAAAAGGTATTTTATCTCTAAGGATTCTTTCAAAAGCAGAGTCATCTCAAATCTTTAATTGCATATCTCTGAATTTCAGTTTCCTAATTTGTAAAAATTGAGTCCAATCCTCAATGGATCTCTGAGATCACTTCCAGCTCCAAAGTGATGTGATTGTCACGTAATTTGTCATTTTCTATGGGCTCAATTACTTTATTTCTCCCAGTAAAGAGTTGGTGAGTAATCGATGTCAGAATGATTGTACTATAGATTCAAATTGCTTCTGAGAGTGGTGTAAAGTAGCATATGGTACAGACTTTTCTTTTTAAAGATGATATTTGTCAAATCAAAGATAGGGTGAGAACTGCTAATCAAGGAATAACTTGCACTATTCATTTATTTTTTACCCCCACCACATAGCCACACTGACTCCCAAACATCTAGTTTGGATGGGAACATCACATAGAACTCTGCGACATATTTTGTCAACCGGGTATAAATTCTGACTTGAGGCTGAGGAAAAATGTCCCCAAGTAATAAAATGATAGCTATAATAATTATTAGCAATAACATCAATAGTTATATCTCAAATGATATTAATGAGTAACATTACTTAAGAAGAATCTATCATCCTATAGCATTTGCTATGTTCCAAGGACAATTTCATGTACTTTAAATAAAATATCGCATTTGGTACTCATGACAACTCTGTTATAGGTACTATTATTATTTATCTTCCTTTAGAAAAATGATATATAAAATATATAGAAGATTACTGTTTACTATGTTTCATTATATGATAGCCCCCATTAAGCTTTTTAAATTCTCAATATTTCATTCACTCTCCAGAAAAATCCTGATTGGCAGATAATGCATATACATTTTGTGAATGGGGAAGCTGAGACTTGAATCAGTTAAACAATATTCCCAGGGGCAATGGCTAGATAATAATAAGAAGGTATGTGTGCAGATCTATTTGACTCCATAATTAGAGTTTTAACCACAATATTTCGAGCTTCCCCGGGGATAATTCCTTTTCAGTAAGTCTAGTGGTTCAACCTCTGGCTGGGAAAGAAAAAAAATGATTAGGAAAAAAATGTTTTAAACTGCTAATCTCAAGCTTCTTCAGGTGTACATGAAACCACTTTCTAAAATAAAGTGTACATTTCATTCACAGCTGATATTCCAAAGTAAAACCCATATATTAGGTCGAACCATATGAAACTGCTCATACATGACCATTTCTGACCCATAACAACAGCAATTTCATAATTTGACCCAATACATGGTCCCTCCAGCAAATTTGAAGTAATAATTTGCCAACTCAATTAAATATTAGTTGTTGATTGATTGACAAAGAGGAAGCCTCCTGGCAGCTAATTTGTAATGTATACCTTGATTATGTTAGAATTTAGATCTCCTTGGCATTATTACATTTAATGATTCATGATTTTAAAGTCAGACTTTGCCTGTTCATTTACTTTTCCTTACATGAATGGTTCCAAATTACCAAATGCCAGGGGGCTTTAGAATTTATAATTTTACTTTTATGTTACCAGACTCTATGTATTCAATATTCTTGCTTCAACTCAGACTTGGAAATAAGCCCTGCATGTGAACAAGCAGAACAAATTGCCCAGCTACCTAGTGCAGTACCAACTGCTTGTCTGTACTGCAAACTGATGACAAAGGCCCTCGTAGAGCAGCCACTCTTCCCCGTCTGTTCAAGGGGCTGTTGTCTCTCAGGTGTAAATCTGCCCTGCTGTGCTCAGCCATCTAGTGCTGGCACTGAGATTCTGCAAAGTGCATTTTTTCCCCTTAGGCTGGCACCTTCCTACCTTCCTCTAATAGGAGCACTAGATGGAACTGTAGGGAGATCTTTTTCTGGGTGTATGCATCAGTACTCTAAGAATTATTTTAGCAAGAGCTCTTCCCCACCAGACCAGTTATCATCAGTTCATTTCCATTTTCCAGTTTCTTCCACCAATCTCAGAACCAATATTGAAGAGCCACATCAGAGGAACCACCCTGACCCTCCTTCAAAGATCTGAATCCCAGATCTGGAGGCCCAGACTCTTAGCTTCTAAATTCTAGTAACTCCAAATTTCCCCACTTTTAACTTCAGTGCTAGAACTGCTCTCATTCCTATCTCAATGCTCACTCAAAGTTCTTTTTTTTTTTTTTTCTTTTAATGTTAACTAAACCAATGACTATAGGGGATTCTGGGGAAATAATTAGTGTGATTTTTTTTTTCCCCACCTGATATATCCTCAATGTTCTGACTGGTGATGTTAAAAAGTTATTTCTTTAGAATGAAGTTGTTTGTTGAAATCCTGATATGAAATGTGAGAAGGGTACTTAGGAATTGAATGTGTTTGCTAGGTAATAAATCAGTGATGGGCAGACATTTAACATTTCTAATATTTAGAATTATTTGGACTGATGAATTTAAAAAGATAAGAAACAAAAAAAAGCTTTGCTTAAAGTTACTAAATAAATTCCTGCTGTACAATCAAATGTTAAAAAATTAAGTTCTTTCATCGGGAAAGATTCTCACAGCAGAGTTGACAGGTGATTTTATGGATACGGTATATTTAAGTGTTTTGTGAAGGCATCTGTTCTCTTTACCCATCTTTGTCCTTGTAGTTGGTTTTTATTTTTAAGGAGTAAACTTCACAAAGTGGACTATTTGGTGAACCTGGTTTGCATTGTAATTGTTCATCACAACCAGATCCTTGAATGCACTTCAAAACTGTCATGAATTGAGGCTTTGTTTGAGTCAATGCCTTGCTGACCCCTTTCCCATTTATCTTTCATGTACCATGACACATGTGGAGGCCTATTCCTTCTGAAATGCTGAGCTTTCTTCTTGATTATTAGCAACATCACAACTTGGCTTAAATAATGGGCCACTGATCTAAAAGCTGCTTTCTTACTAAATCCTTATTATTCATCTAAGGTTGGTAGCATGTTAACTCAGGGACCAGAATTCTACATTATCCAGACAGTTAACGGTCTCTCATCCTCTCACCTTTTTCAGTCCTGTCACTCCAAATGTCAGATATTCAATCAGATTCTCTCCTGATACTGATGCCAAAACAGCTTTATTTTTGGATTTTTAAAATTTCTTTCTTAAAGCATTTCTGGATTCATATATGAACTTTATCATTTCCATCCCCTTTGTGTTACATGAATCCCTACAAAAGTTAAAACACGGCAACACAATGCCCTGGGGACACAGAGCGGGCTGCCTGCTGCCCTGCACTCTCATCCTTGGCCCCTGTTCTCCAGCCACATCTGAACAATTAGCAATTCCCGGAAGAGTCTTTGCTTTCCTTTACCTCCATTTCCTTAACATCTTTCTGATTCTTCCTGGAAGAAAATTCACCGTACAGCATTGCTTCTTTCCATCAAGCAACCACTGTCCCATTGGTGGAAATGGGCTTAAGTACCCACTGTTCCAGGAAACAAGATTCCTTTGGGCCCCACTTTGGAGTTTTTAGCATGGCACTTTTGAGTTTTCCTTTCTCATAAATCTTAGTTCAATCTGTCGTAAATGACTTTTTAAGGCTTTCTTCAGACTTAGCAAAAAATGAATGCTCTGTTTATATATATTATAAACATAATGAAAAGTGAATTCACCAACTAAGCTAAGAACTAAAATGTTACTAAATCTTCCATTTAATTATGTTTTCCCTTCTCACATGTCTCCAATACCTTTCTCAGAAGCATCCACCATCTTTTTTTTTGTTCTATATATCTGATTTCATTTTACACACATGCGTAAACTTTAAATATATTCTCAACCATTCTCTAAACGCTGTCATACTTATATCTGTATAAATATGCAGCATACACATACCTACACAGTATATGTAAATCTGCAGGTGTGTGTAGTTTTCTGAAAAACGTTTAGCCTATTTATTTTTTTTTGAGATTGACATTTGTTTTACATGTCTAGTCTCCTTACTGTCATTTCTGAAATTGATACTGTTTTGTAAATATCTTAACATTTATTTAGCCATTTTCCTATTGGTGGACATTTAGGCTGTTTTTGGTGTTATCATTCTTCTACGCACAGTGATACACTAAGTATCCCAGTACACATGTTCAGAATCTCTATAGGGTATTTAGAGAGAATGGAAATTTGAGGTCACAGAATGCACAAATATTTAACTTTGCAAGGATTTTAAGTCCTTCTGTCATTTGGAATTAATTTCTGTGTATGGTGTGAAAGAGAATTAAATTTTCTTTCCTTTCCTGTTCTCCTCTCCTGTATACAAAACTAATTTTCCCAACATAATGTTCATTAATAGTCTTTTCTTTCTCTAGAGATTTGTAAGGTCCCTACAGAATTTTGAAACTGTATGTCTGTATCAAAGGGCTTTATTCACGTTTTGAACAACGTGTCACTTTTTTATTTTCTTTTGGCTTTAACGTTCAACTCTTTCTTTAGTGGCTGCTGCCATTTCTTACCCCTCAGGAAAAAGATTAAGGGAAGAGGATCTAGTCTTGAATAGCTAGTTCAGAGTCTTCAGGTGCCAGATACATAATTGTTGGATTTCTCTGGTTATTTTAGGGACTGTTAGCATCTGTTCCGTTAAAATCAATCACATTTTGGTTCTTGCAGCTTTAGTAGTAAACAAAATAGGTGAGTCCCCAGACAGGGTGCTTTCTAAAGGACAGGCAAATAAATCTTATAACTCTCAGAGTAAGAGAGATCTGGAACATCACACATGACTCCTTCGGCCCTTCCTTCATTTATTGGACATACCTGCTCTCGTCCAGAGTAAATGATAAGGGATCCTTCACATCGTAGGGACAGATAGCTTATAAAACATAGCATTATGTAATCCAAGAACATTGTACACCTTAAATTATTTTAACCAGGGAGCCCTACCTAGCAAATTAATAGATGGTATTCAAGTAAACATTTCTAAACCTGGGACATCTGTGGAAAGCATTTCATAGATAAGAAGTTTTCTATTAGAAAATATCACAAGCACATATTTCCTGGAATTCCAGTTGTCTTGGCCACATGGAGATTAGACTAGCTATTTTTACCTACTTTTTTGACTGCACACATTCTCCTAGTAATGAGAAGACTGGATTCCAGGGGAGTTGATTTAACTCTGTCCTGTCCATATGTTCAGTAGACATTTTCATTATGTTTTTCAGTATCTTTTAGTCTTTTGACAAACAAATATACCTCCTTCCACATAGGGAGGCCCAAACTGTGACTAAGCAGAGGCTTTATATTTGAAGGAGCTTCTGTGGAATCCTTTGACAGTAGGCATATAAGAATAATTCAAAAGTCTTAAGTGTGCAAGGAAATATCACATTATTTTCTTTAATCAAATTCACTCTAATTCTTGGTCTATACTCTGACTGTAGGGCAATACACTTTAATCTGAGGCCTTTTCAAGTTGATTTTTAGCCTTCAAATTTTGCACATGTCCTAGGCAACTGATCCAAAGGAAAACATTCAAGAGGAGTCCTCTGATATTCAGGTCACTTTGTAACTGCAGTAGAGGCAGAGGTGTTTAGTATGTAGTTCATATTCATTCAGTGTTCATCTTCAGCTTTGCAGGTAGGTGAGAACAGAACAGATTCCAGTTAAAGACTGAACAAAATGGGCATGTATTCCTTTAGGGGCAAAACATGTAAGAGCAGGTGTGAATCCTTAGTGTGGTCTTTCCCCTGCTTCATCCAACTGAAACAAATGTCTAAGACAGAGAAGCCTCTACTGGTTTGAGTTTCTGAGTGGCTCTGAAACAGGATGGCGCAACCTGTAGAATTAGTTGGTCGTAAAGATTTGCTGTGACAGCCAATTGAGACTGAGGGATTGTTTATTACTTCAGCTTGTCCCAGAGTAACACATCTATATATTTTGGCTATGAACCTGGGTTTCTAAGGTTCAGGTTATTCTATGGAATAATTTAGATATTTCATCTGAGGTTAGTATCACCTTGGTGAATCTCTAAAGAGGAATCTGACATAGAACTCCACCATTTGTGGAATCCAGTGCATTACCCAGACCTGGAGGATGTTATTGGTTATTAGTGTATGCCCAAGTTGATCCCTCTTGTCCCTTCCTCTAAAATGGAAACTATTTATCCCAAAACTTCTGGCTAGCATTAAGGTATTATTCTTTCTATTTGTTTGGTGGCAGTGAAAGCAAAGCATGAGTGTATATCTCAATAAATTATACTGCTACCCAACTAGGGCAATTGATAACCTGACCCTGGATTTTGACATCCCACAGATTGCATATGACTTGCAAGCATTAAGCTTGTGAATAAAAGGATAATGTATAGCCTTTGCAAAGAATTATTTTACAGTATTAAATACCCTCTGTGTCTCCCACATTGAACTTTGAACAATTGACATTCTTGGGGAGGAAGTGATACAGACCTGGGGTCCTTGATGGTGACTGGAATTTTTTTTTGTCTGTTTCTTATGCTTTATCTTCCTTCCTTACTTCCCATTCAACTCTTGTCCTTTTCAGGGTCCTTCTTCTTGTATTTTATGTTTCTCTTTTTGTCCCTGGTTTTGTGTATGAAGAATACCTATCTTCACTGTACACAGCTGCTTTTAGAATATATGCCCATTATTTTTTTCAGGAAGCATTGACTCTATTTAATATTTTAATTGTAATAGAAAAAAATGCTTCACAATAATTTTATTTTCCTTTTTCACAATGTTAAAAATATAAGGATATATTCTGTATAAACACTAAGAATGAGGGGTATTGACTGCTAGCATTCCAGTTACATGCTGTGGACAAGTAGATTCACTCTCATTTTTGGAGATTCTCCAAGGACTCATCTCCTGAAGAAACAGTGTGTCCCACTTTAAGATAGACTCTTGCAAAATGTGATACCGTTGCCTGAATACATTAGCTATACTTTAGATTGTGACCAGGGTAGTGAGCAAAGCTATACATTAAAGACACTTTTTATTCAAACCTCTATTTTCAAATATTCTTTCCTGGTCTCTTTGGAAAACAAGCTAATTCCTGAAGAACTACCCCCCCAAAAAAATTTAAAAAAAAATAGAAAGGACTTATAATTAATTTGTTATTACTTTTAGTACTTTTTAAAGAATTTTTTTTTTTACAATTTGAGAGATAATTGCTATGAGGAAATAGCAATGATCAACAACAATGAATACAGTTGCCATCATTCACATGGGGGGTGTTCTTTAATTGAGATCCATTTTGGTATCTGTAAGAGTGGATCACATATGGGACCACTTCTACTCCTGAACTAAAAGTGATTTCTGAGAGTAAGAAAGTTGTTAAATATCAATTTTATGAATGCAGTTAGGAATCTAGAATACACCATGGAAATCTGAAGCTAGATATTAGACATAATAAATAATTAAAACAAGTTTCCACAGATGTATTCACCTCTACATGATCATGTTTCCATAACTGGTTTTGATTGGGGAAGGTCCACAATTTACACAATACAAGCTTCTATTCAGGAATGATAGGTAGTATTGAAGCTTTCTGACTTAAAAAGTAATTTTTAATTTTTTTACTGAGACATAGTTTATTGATGAAGCATATGTAAATGAGTATCATTGGCTGGTGTTAACATTGGCATGAGAAGAATGCTCAGGGGATTTAAGTTTTCTCAACTTTCTTCTATTCTTAGATTGAGGACACTTCGTTCTTCAGATATTGCTAAGTTTCTGATATGTTTCATCCACATTTTTGTGCACATTTGAAATTTCTTCCTACATGTAAATTATTAATAATGTGCAGATTTTGTCTTTATAATATATTCACCAGTGATTGAGAAGCAGTATTGTAGGATTGCAAGACTGAGTTCCATCAGGCAAATAGTGCGTCTATCATGGTCACTGCTGTGTCCCTTGAGCTTAGGAGAGTGAGTTCCTGCCATCAGATGTGATTCTAATGTGTTTTTGAAGAATGGGACCCAGCAATGGCAGTTTTAAGTTACTTTAATGTTCTTTTCCACACATCTCCCTAAATATGTAGCTGTGGTCTTAAAATGAATGCAGGTCTTTCTTGATTCTCACTGGGTTCAGGGACTAGAGCCACTCACAACAGATTTCACTTCTGAACACATTCACCTAAATTGTTCAGTACTTGTTACAACATAAAAAACAATAAGCATAACAGGATATGTTCTGGTTGTTTTTTGGTTGTTAGCCAAATACTTTCCACTTTCTAATTTCTAGCATTAATTTTATGGTGAGATTATACTATCTCATCACCTGTGTTTTTATTAGACATTGATACCAGTTCAGTCTAATGAGTTTTGAGAGAAATGACAAGTATAACTTCACAACAAAGTGTAGATTTAGCAGTGCTAGAATTGAATCTCTACCTCTCTCTCTCTCTCTCTCTCTCTCTCCCTCTCTCTTTCTCTCTCTCTCTTCCCTTGTGTGCCAATTGGATGCAATCAAGATGGTGGCTGCTCAGTCAGTTTCAAACCCTGAGTGACCATGATGAGACAGAATTTCTAAACCAATAATAAACAGACATTGCTCTATTAAGGTCTGAGTTTGGGGATTGTTGCTGTAGCCTAACTTGCATCCTACCTAGTACAGATAATTTCCGATGTGTTAAAATTTTAAATACAATGATTTAGAACCTCCCTGCACTATTCAAAATACCACGTTTTATTATCTGGGCTTTTGAAATGAACATTTTAAATGTGGTGCAAATCTTACTTTTTTATTTTGCCTATTCACAGCCACCTGTTTTCTTACTTCTCAGGTACCAAATATATGTCCATTAAAACAGAGACTCTTTCAAAACTTTCAAAAATCCTCCACTCTGAAACATCTGCCCCTCATTGGGCATTGGCTTCTCTTCTTGCAATAAGATTCCATCTGTGCCTTGAGAATGAGGCACAGTCCTTTCTGACTGACTGTACATCTATTAACCAATGCTCATGTGAACCTGTATGGACACAGTATGGATTTCATCAGATACATACAGACACACCGTACCAGCACAGGTTTTAAAATAAGGAAGTTTCATAAGGTCCCACAGGAAACACTTTTTCTTTCTTTGCATTCTAGAATTTGCATCTTCTCCACAAGACCCTTAAGTTGTTTAACATCTTTGTTCCTGAAGTCTTCAGGTCCTCAATACAGAACACATGTAGCCTGATAGCCACTGAATCTGGCTTCAGAGACCATCCCCTCTGCCTTTCTAAATTTTATGACCATTTTTCTTTTAGAATAATCTTTGATCTTTATAATCCACCAGGAAATTCTCACAGATCCACTTTGAACAGTCTTTGAATCTCTTCATGTTCTTTCAATCAACAAGTAGACAAGGGAAGAGAGGCATTATCCTACTTTTCCCTAAAAACGCACATGTGGCAGATTTGTCAAATGTATCTGTAATGAGAAGAAGATGGAGGTGAGAGAAGAAAGACTTCATGAGTCACACCAGCCTACTTCAGTGGGTTATATTTCCTTAAAATGTTTCATGTGTTTGTGTTTCTTGTCTGCTTTAAGCCATGATTATAAATTCTTGGGAGAAAAGGAAAATCTGTTTTCTGAAACTTTGTGCCCCCTTATTCTATGCAAGAGGGGTGCCAAATAAAATGCAGATATTTAGTTAATTTCATATTTCAGAAAAGCAGTAAGCATATTTTTAAGTGTAGGTATGTTTGGGGAAGTATTTGGTATATTGACAAATTCCGTTTATCTGAAATTCAATTTTGACAGAGTACCCTGTATTTTTATTTGCTAAATGCAACAACTCTAAAGAAAAGGCATTCAAAGAAAACCTGACAGACTTAAAACCTAACTCTTTTTACCATTACTAGAGGAGCTAGAACGAAATTCAATCCAGAGTTTTCTAATTCCTGTGCCAGAGATCTTTTTTCAACATCAGACCGGTCTTTCCTGAAGGACAGAGAAGTTCACTTCATGGGCTTGGGAGAAAACTATCTGGTCCAGGTATTGGATCCATCACCTACTAGCTTTTCAATTTTGTGCAATTTATGTATTTTTTTTATTTTCCTCAGGTTTTTCATCAATGAAGCAAGAATTAAGTTTCTGAATATATATGAGAGAAAGTACTTGAGTTGAAAATAATATTTCACATAAATAGAAATTATGCACAAGTACTTATTTTCCTTTCTGTATTCAAATCATTTTTCAAGATCTGGTGAAATAAGAAGAACTCTCAAACTTATATATTAAAAATCATTTTCTTAACAGTATAAGAAGGTCACAGACTCTCTGAAGCTCAAGTCCTATGATGACTGAATACCAGTTTTGCATACATTTTAGAACTCTTTATATTCAAGAGACTATTAAATAAGGTAGCCTCAGAAACACAATAAAGCTGCTCTTTTGCCAAAGTAGAGCTATCATTTCTTAACCTTGGTATCCCTAATAATTCTTTCTCACAAGGGGCCGAGGCACTAAACTGGAGCTGAGCTGATGGCACATTGCTGACTGATGTGTTCTCTAGAGGGCTTCAAATTCACTTACAGCATTTTGCTCATTGGGCACACATTTAATTTTCTTGGCACTGTATTCAATGATCTGTAGCTTTGAACTTAAATAGTGAATTTTTCAGGGATACTTCATCATGTGTTTTATACAACAGAACACAAACTATAAATAGGGAAACTCTTCAGAAAGTGCTCTTAAAACTTAATTGGATAACCCAGCATGATTTTATATTATGTATTATCCAAGTGTACTTTCTCCTATAAAATAATTGGTTTACTCTCTAAATTAAAAAATGCACATAATTTCATTATTTTGTCTACCTCTGTACTTGAAGCAGGAAAAAACAAAGGATATAGGAAAAACTATAAATGATATGTCTATATGAAACCACTGCTGCATACTTGAATGTCACACTAAATTGCACAGGAAGGGAAAAAATCACAAGTTAATCTATAAGTCTTTGTCCTTAAGATGTCCAGAGTCATGAACTAAAGACCAGACCATTCCATATGGATTTTCAAGTCTGGCAGTGTTCTGCATGACAGAGGCCATTGCAGATGGATGTAAGAAGAACATTCTCCAGTTAGCAATAAAAAGCAAAGGAGCACAGCTGCTTTATCTAGGCTCTGATTTTACTTAAGTCATACGGGAGGACTTTCATCCTTATATACTATTAGGAGATAACCTTAACGAGCACAGGGAGGTTAACCAACTTTTCCAGGTTCACAAGCTGGTAAGTATCAGAGCAGGATTTTAACATAAGCAGACTAACTATTGTGTAAGGTATTCTGGTGCTGCTAAAAGTCCACCTTTATTGTGCACATACACAGATTGGACTCCTAACTACCATTTGCTTTTAAAGGTAAAGTTAGTCCATCTTCACAATGATATGATGTAGGGGATGCCCTTGTTATGCATTTCAACAATTAAAAAGATGGTATTTAGGAAGAAATTAGCACATAGGATAGCAGAGATCAATGTAGTGTTTGGAATACCACATTCTACCATTTCTCATATGTTTTTCATTTGATTTCTTTCTTTTCTTTTTTTTACTTTACATGTCTAATTGCAGGATTCCTTTTTGATCGCATTCAGTTAGACCACAAGGGTGACATATTTGTCATTGCCTGTCAGTGATTAAACTTGGTCATAGCCACTTTCAATGTCACCCCTCAATTGAGTTATATACATTGTTAAAACTACAGATGTTGAGTGTAATTGCCATTAATAATGTCTTCAAAGAGATTGCATTATCCTGTGGTTCAGCACTAAAACTAAAAGCTATGGGTTAGGTATTTATTTTTTCTTTCAATGGTATTCATGAAATAAAGATGTACTTTAAAATTCAGACCTTAAATTTGTCACAGTTGAATAGGTATGTTTGTACCTAAACCACAGAATAAGCATAATAATGTTATCCATTCTCTGAATTTCTAAGACTTCCCACCATGTTAATATTACCTACATATATATGTTGTGCAAGTGCCATAGAAGTATAATATTATTTAAAAAGCAAACAGATATAATTAAATACAAAAGTGCCACATAAATTGTCAGGAATTATAGAGTAGATACACCCTTAATAGATGAACGAAATGTTTTCTCCTTCAAGATAGTTTTCTTTCCAGTGGTCATTTTTGGTTACTTATTTAAAATGTTGAAACAGAATCAAGCTGAGTGGATTTTGTCAATTATTCAAGGTCCTTGCCTTAACACACTTCAACCGTTTCTTTGTGTGAATATAATAAAATTCAGAAAAGAAAAGTGAACAGGGAAGAGTGTGTACTTTCTTCTTTCCATGTGCCAGGGCACCCAGACACATATCTAGATTTTTAAGGAGAATAAATTGACCTTAAAAATTAAACTAAATAAGTAAAATCTTTATTCTGGAATTATTTTAGGCAGCTTCTCAGCAACAACAACAAAAAAATACGCATATTATTTAAAAAAACCCTCAAAAATATTACTAAATACTTGCAAATCAGATTTTGTTTTCCTCTGCTTAGAAAATTTCATTTACAACCTCTCTTATTTTCACGTTGCTCTAATGATACTGCCCAGTATTGATAATTAATCTAGATAATGACATTCCCAAATACGATGCCACATCTCTGGACCCTGAAGTGTGTCCAACATGCCATTAAAATCCTATTAAAGCTTTATTTACCAGTCTCAAATTAAAAATAAACATTGGTGGTACATACGAGAGAATAATGATCACGCTGACCTTGGGATGTGCCTTCTCCAAAGCCTCAGTCCTGAAATAATGGTGATCTAAGGCTGGAACATGTAGAGAAGGAAATCCAACTAGCAGAGACCGTCCATATCTGCTGTTCCTCATTTGCCTTTAGTAAATATAATTTAGGAAGTTCTGAAAGAGATGAGTTCTCAAGAAAAACGTTTTCTGTCATTTATTGGTTTGTTATTCTGAAGAAGTCATGCATATAAATGACTTAACACAAACATTACTACACAAAAGTGATTTTGGGGTACTTATGGCCTTCTGAAATCTAGGTCAAACTGAGAAAGGGAAGAGCTATCTGGTGAAATAGTGGAATAAGTTCCCAGAGATTTCCATTTTTTTGAATCTTAAACTTTGTAACAAGTTTCAAATTTTGCCTAATGTTATAAATTTATCTTCATCTTAGTGTGTTTAATAACTTAGTGTGTTTAATAAACTGCTATGGTATGCCATTGAGATTTTGTTTGTAGGGGGCCAGAATCTGTCTCGATGAGAGGGTTAATCCTACAGTAAGAAGTAACTATTAGTCGTGAATGTCATATGGAAATGAAATCTGGATCCTCAAGGGACTCAGAAATTGATTCTGAGCATTGACTTCCATTGAATTATGTTTGTTTCCTATGTTCAGTGGTGCAAAACCAGGTCTTTGAGATAGGTGGCTGTGAGTTAGCATACCAAATGCTATTTGATTAAGCTCTGGAATGCATTGAAACCCAAGCTTTCATATTTCACAACTCCTAAGATCATGTTGCAACATAAAATAAAAGGTTGACTTTTCCTAGCGCTGTCATGGAACACCGTACCGCTTTGATGATTCAGCATGCATTGGGTACAGTGAAAAAAAGATGGAGTAGGTATTACACAGAGGCGCCAATTAACAGAGTGATAGGTATTCCTGCTGTGACAAGCAAAGTTGCTACTCTCCAGGGAACTTCTGCCTATTTGGAGCATCAAGAGAGACTCTGGTTTTCAGGAAAAGAACACTAAAGAATGATAATAGTATCTGACAAAAGCATGATGACTCTATAACACATAAAGGGAATGCAGATAAATACTTCAAAGTGGATAGAATTTTGCTAGGGATTATAAACCCTGGTTGGCAGATGAATATTGCAAGCCAACAGGTATAGTTCTCGTGCAATGTAAAAGTTTGCAAAGAAGGTACATGCTCCTTTGAGATGTACACTTTTCTGCCTTGGTTTCATTGTAATATCACAGAAACAATGAGAAGAAATACAAAATATTCTCACTGTCCTTTAAAAGTGAAGCCAGAGATTTTGTAGATGTTTTCTACACCAAAACCCTTTTTTTTTTTTAAATTTTCCACCAGGAATAGGGTCTAACAATGCAAGTATTTAGATACTGTTTAAATGCCCACTTCTGTAGCATTGCCCACACTTTAGAAAACAGTTTCAAGTCCTATGAGACCACTTGTTTGACTCACCCATCTGCTATAAATTTAAAGTTCCCACAACTCCCTCCTCAATTTGACAACTCAATACAATGACTCACAGAATGGATAAAATTGTATTACCTATGTCAAGCTGTTTATTATAAAGGAGAAAACTCAAGAAAGTCCAAATGGAAGAGATATGTAGGAGAATGAGGGGGGGTCAGGGGGGTCGGGAAGGGCTTGGAGCTTCCTTGCCCTCTTCCATACCTTCACAGACCTCCCAAGCACATCAGAATATTCATCAGTGCTGACACAACCCAAGAACCATCCTTTTGAGGTTTTGAGTGGAGATTCCATTATATAGCAGCAGTTGGTTAAACCATTGGCCATTTGGTGATTAATCTCAAACTCCAGCCACTCTCCCTTCCCCAGAAGTCAATAGCCGGTACAAAAGGTCCCAATCCTATAAACAATGCTATGGCTTTCTGATTATCAGTTCCCATCCTAAAGTTATTTAACCTCTTGTCCAGGCATGATCTAAATAGCATGTAAAAGACAGAAAATTCCAAGGACTTTAGGAACTTTGTGTTATGAACTAGGGAAAAAGACCAAACATTTATTCTTGTATCACAAAATTGAGGGAGAGAATAATTTCCTACTCTAAGACATAATACAGAGGATTTGTGTAGTATGTACCTTCCAATTGTGCTCTCTGAGGGCAATAAGGAACTAATTCACTAAGTCCTAATGTATTATAGTCTTAGGCCTTGAAAACTTGACAAGATTATTTTCAACATTTGTTAGTCACATGTGATTATAAGAAAAACAGAGAATATACTGAGCATTAGAAATGTGTCTTTCAGGAAGAAAAGGATGAAAAGACAACTTCCTTCCTTATACAAGATTGGGCTAGTGGTCAAAAGAAGACAGAGTGGAATCCATGGTTACCATTTCAAGAGGATGATCAACAGGTAGTATTCTGGGGATTAAAAAAATAGAAAAAAAGGGGGATTATTGATGGTCAGCATATAAGAAGGACTAGAAAAGTTCTTGTTGCATCAGAGAAAATCCTATGTGGACTTTTCTGGTAATTTTTGATTCATTTTTATTGTCATTCTTACGGTAGTAGGGTTCAAAGACTATGACATATGAGTTTCATGTAATGGACCTAATTTTCAATTTAACCAGAGTGGACATCAGATTAATTTTAGCAAAACTGTCAGATTAATTTTCTCTGACATTTTTTGATATTTAGTAACAAGACAGGCATGCAGAATGTTATGTAAACCAAAATATTAGAGTTGATTCTAATAATATATAAATCTATACTCAGGACCATATTTCTCCTGCTTTTTTAATAGATTAAGGTGTTTTTTAGTTTTTGTTTTAAAAATCATGTTTATACTTATGCCACTCATTCTAAAAACTACTCATTATAATAGTTAAAAAAAATTTAAAAATTGAATCATTAGATTAAGACTTATAATAGCAAGCCATTATTTAAAAGATTTTTAAGCCAAGTTATAAGAAACTAAATATCAACTCTGAAATATAACTTATCAAATAATTATTATAAAGTTATTAGGTTAATAGTATGCTAATGAGAGTTATGTAAGAAGCGAGGATAAAAATAAAATATTTTATTAGATGTTAAAGGTGTTTGAAAAAAATTATTTGCTTTTGATTTAAATATGTTTATAATTCCTTATTGTCTAGTTATATCAGCGATTTCTCTACTATGTTTATCTCTTTAAAATTTTCATTTTACTGCAAGAAGACAGGAGACAAGTGTAATGTTTCAGTACATTCTTGTAAAATACCCCCTGCATAATTCATTCTTATTCTCAGAATCTGTTGGAGCAATTTAAAATGCCAGAAGAAATTTCTTAATGCCTCAGTGACTCCTAGTTATACAACCAAATTGCACAAAAATAGAATAAAATAATAAAAAGGGAACACCTATAATTAAGAAAGTTAACTTTTAAAATTTCCAAAATACTAGTCCAAGAAAAACTGAGTTGGATGAAAGTGATTTTGTTTGACAATTTCCTTGTAAGATGCCTCAAGGTAGTTTTGCCTGCTCTGGAAGCACCTGGGCTAGGATATTCTGCCGAGAAGGCAACCATTTCAGAGAAATGGCCTCCTTATTTATAGTTTGTTTTATGAACCTAGAATTAAAAAGATAAATTGGTAGACCACATTTGAATTTGCTGTAGGTTTTATTACCTAATTTAATTTTTTTACTTCTCTTCTTTAGTCACGGGTGATTCGGAAATCAGTCCTTTCCTAATACAAACTCTTCTCTCTCTGAATGCTATTTTCAAATTATTCTGTTTTTCCTGTCAAAATGCCCTAGTTCCGTAATTCATACTCCAGGTAAAATAAGCATATAATTAAAGTGCAGGCCTCTCCACATTACTCCACCCACAGAAGCAGGCTGAACATTCAGAATGAGTGGGTGTTAAGAGGGCCTCTGCCTCAGGGTCTTCTCTCTCTCCCATAGGTTTTGGGAAGTCATACACAAAGTGATGATATGAGAATTCAGTCAGAATTAGTCAATTTAGTTGAAGGAATTTAGAAGATATGAGATTCAAGGAATACTTCAATATAATTTAGCTTCAAAAAGCCTCAGATTTATGAGGCTTAAGGGAATGAAGGAAACATAAAATATGAGGAAAAATGAAAAATTGTCATTTAACAACAGGAAGTAAAGGAAATTATCTGGAATAATACACTTTAAGATAACAGAAAGTTTAATCTGAATTCAAATTTCATGGCTGAACTGTATGCTATAACTAGAAAAACCATGTTTTCATTTACCTTGCATCTTATAGTTTAATAACATTTTGTATGTGCATAAGAATGTGTTTGATGGTGTTTCAGAATAATTCTCTCTCTTTAATTTTCACAAGTGTACTCTTGGATTGTGGAAATTTCATGATTACCATTTCACCCTTAAAGAATCAGTTTATATCACTTGGTCAAGATCTTTTGGAACCTCATGATGAGTTGTGACAGATCTGGACCTCTAACAGAGGTCCTCTGAATCTCAGACCCAGAATCCTCTTGCATAAAATGATAGACATAATATATTACACATTTTTATTATTTAACAAAGAAATCAGAAAAATAAATAAAGTCTTTTCAGAATCCTTAGAGAATATTTTGTTCAGATTGTTTCAGGATGCGAATCAGTAGGTACATAAATAAATAACCATGCCTAATGAGTTTTACCCTAGTTTTGGAAACCCAGCCCTGAATGAACTTTTGAAAATGTTTCTGTGATGGAAATCTGTGGAATGTTTTCTTTCATTTATAAGGAGATGATTAGATAGATGTTAGGTATTGTCAGGAAACTGACATGAGGTAGTGAATACTAATTGCCTGATATATTCACGGCAACTTTGGGCAGTTACTATTTGATGGCAATTATAATTTTAATTATTTCATTCCTTTAAAAGTATATATGTCTCTTTGTTAGGAAAAATGTAACTTTTATTAGGGTCAAATGTAGCCCATTTGAATACAAAAAATTCTGTCTTCTAACACATGACTTGTGGACACCTAGCCAAGAACACAAATCCCTAGAATTTTCATCTCAAAAACATGGTTAGGCCAGATCCTGCTGGACAGGAGGCCAGATGGCAGCTCTTTGGCAGAGATATTTCCAATGTCTGTATCACTCTTCATCCACAGGGAAAGGAGGCCAGGTGCTCTTTGGTGCTTGGGTAGTAATGGCAAGTCCTGGACAGTGAGAATGGCTAGTTAGGAACATGGCCCTATAGAAGAACTCAGGCAGTGGTTTATTTTATTGTATTTTATCATTTAATTTATGTATTTATTTATTTTTCTCAGTTCAAGGAAACACAAAGAAATGAGCTTCAGAGAACATCTCTCCATGTCTTTTTGTGGGTAGTTAAGACTGGGAATTTTGCTTCACATTTTTCAGCTTATTAAAAGGAAAGTATGTTTGTTGTGAATCATGGAAAATAAATCTCATGATCTTAACTGGTCCATTGTACTTAAAATGAACATAGTGGTGTGCCCCTACATCAGCTCTTTCAGGAGCATGGTGTTTGGAGGTTAGAAGATCTGATATTGAATGTCTATCAGTTTCCATCTTAAAAACCACCCCTGTTAATGTTGATTTCAAATTAACAACAGGTCACTGAATGTGGCCTTGGTATGAAATGTGTACCACATCACTGGGTGAACACATGTCATCAAAACTTGCACAGTTTTGATATCTAAAGGTCACTATTAATTTTCAGTCTGGGACAACAAATATAAGATACCCAAGGAAAGGAGGATAAAAATGCCACCACTCTAATAGAACATAAGCATCTATGTTATTTAATACATCTTCCTTCAAAAAAAAATGACCTTGGGTTGCATTATATTTTGGGAGTAGAAACACTGCATGAGAAAGTTTCTGAAAAGATTTTATTTTTAAGAGCAATTTTAGCTTCACAGCAAAATTGAGAGGAAGGCAGAGAGATTTTCCATATATCACCTGCCAGTATGTGCATGGTCTCCCCTATTATCAACATTTTCCACCAGAGGGGTACTTGTGTTAAATTGATGGAAATTGCAGAGACACATTATTATCACCTTTTATATAAAAGTTCTCTCTTAGTATTGTACATTCCATGGGTTTGGGCAAATTTGAAATGACATATATTCAACTATTATAGTACCTTACCAGCTAATTCTGTGGCACTGAATTTCCTCTGTGCTCCCTCCCTCTGCTTTCCTTTTTATCCCTTCTGCTCCTTGGGCAACCACCAGTCTTTGTAATGACTCCACAGTTTTGTCTTTTCCAGATGTCAGATAGTTGGAATCATATAGCACATTACCTTTCAGATTGGCTTTTTTCACTTAATATCATGTATTTAAGTTATTCAATGTCTTTTCATGGCTTACTCTCTGGCACTGCCCAGATTTACCAGAGTTTATTTTTTTATGCATTTACTGAAGGGTATCATGGTAGTTTCCAACTACTGGTAACTAGAAATAAACCTGCTCTAAACATCCATGTGCAGGTTTTTGTGGACGGAGAATTTTTCAGTCTTTGGGTAAACATGAAGGAAAACAATTACTGGATCATAAGGTAAAACTATGTTTACTTTTTAAGAAACTACCAAATTATCTTTCAAAGTCGCTCTGCCATTTTATCCCATCAGCAAAGAGAAGTTCTTCTTGTTCCATATCATCTTCCATACTTTGCATTGTCAGAGTTCTTGAACTTGGAAATTCTAATAGGCATATAGTGGTATCTTATTGTTGTAATAATTTGTTGATGAGATGGGATGTAGAACTTCTTACCATATACTTATCTGTCAGCTGCATATATTCTTTCATCTATGAAGGTCTTTGTCCATTTTTTAACCAAAATTTGTTTTCTTATTATTGATTTTTAAGAGTTCTTTGCATATTTTGGATAACATTCCTTTATCAGATAATGCTTTTACAACTATTCTCTCCATCTGCAGCTTTTTTTTCTTTTCATTCTCCTGGGTAGTACCTTTAACAGAGAAGACAATTTTAATGTAATCCATCATGGATTGCACTTTGGGGTTGCATCTAACAAATATTGACAAACATAAGGCTATGTGGATTTTTTATGTTATTTTCTAGGAACTTGTATTTTACATTTTAGTTTGTGATTCATCATGAGTTAACTTTTTGTGAAAGATGAAAGCTCTATGTTTAGCTTTATTTATTTATTTTTTGCATGTAGACATCCAGTTGTTCCAGCATCATTTGTTTTAAAGTTTCTTTGCTCCACCTTGTTGTCTTTGTTTCTTTTTCAAACATCAGTTGACCCTGCTTACAAAGATCTATTTGTGGACTCTCTATCCAGTTTCAATGATCTATTTTTCTATTATTTCACCAATTCCTTTCATTCTTGCTCATTGAAGTTTTATATTAATTTTGATATTGAATGATGTCAGTCTCCAATTTTGTTCTTCTTCATAGTGGCGTTGGGCATTTTGAGTCTTCTGCAATTCCATACGAATGGTGGAATTAGTTTGTCAGTATTGACAAAATCATTTACAGGGATTGTTTTCATTTCATTGAGTCTATAGGTAAATTTGTGAATTACCTATGTCTTGACATTGTGTCTTTAAGTCCATGAACGTGGAACTTTTCTCAATTTATTTCTTTGATTTCTTGTATCAGATATTTCAGTTTTCAAATAAATCCAGTACATCTTTTTAGTTATACCTAAAAAAATTATTGGTATTGTGCTCTGGCAAATGATATAGTGTTTAAACTTCAAATTTCACTTGCTTATTGCTGACATATAAGAAAGCAAAAGATTTCTATATTAACCTTATATCCTGGAACCTTTCTGTAATCAATTATTTTTTCCAGTAAGGTTTTTTGTTTGTTTGCATGTTTTTATTCTTTTGAATTTTCTATAGGCATCTTTGACAATCATGTCATGTGTAAGCGGAGAATGTTTTAGTTCTTCACTCATAACTAAGGACTTCAGCAGGTGATCAGCAGAGGTGAGAGAGAACATCCTTGGCTTATTCTTAATGTTGGTGGGGAAACTATGAGTTAGTATATATGTGATTTTGTATCTGTAGGATATTTATAGACATCCTTTATCAAATTAAGCAAATTTCCCTCTATCTCTAGTTTATTGAGAATTTTATTATGAATGAATGTTGAGTTTCATTATATTTTGCTGTGCTTATAGAAATGATCATGCCATTTTTCCTCTTAGACTGTTGATGTGATGAATTGCATTATTTGATTTTTAAATATTGAACCAGCCTTGCATACCTAGATAAATCATACCTGGATGTGTTGTAAATTATTTATACAATGTTGGATACAAATTACTAATATTTTACTGAGTATTTTTCAACTTCATCCATGAAAGGCATTGGTCTGTAGTTTTCGTTTTGTTTTGTTTTGTTTTAATGTCTTTGTCTGGTTTTAGCATTCGGATAATGCAGATCTTATTAAATGATTTAGTAGGAATTCCCTCTGCTTCTCTCTTCTCAATTAGTATAATTTATTATCAAATATTTGGTAGAGTTCACCTGTGAACCCATTTGGGTTAGGTATCTTCCATCACGTAAAGCTATTAATTCTTGGTTTGATTCCCTTAACAGAAACAGGTCTATTGCCATTTTTTTTTGTGTGTGTAAGTTTTGACAATTGTGTTCTTCAAGGAATTAATCCATTCAATCTAGATTATCAAATCTGTGGCCATAGGATTTTCAGAATGTTATTTGTTGTTTTAACATCTATGGAATCTCTAATGATGCTCTCTTTTAATTGTGACATTAGTAATTTGTGTTTTTTTCTGATCTTTTCTTAGCTGGTTGTAATATTATTGTTTTCTTTTTTATCTTAAGAAAACACCTTTGGTTTCATTGATCGTTTCTTCTTTAATTTCCTGGGTTCAGCATCTATGATTTCTGTGGTAAAGTTTATCATTCATTTTCTTCTGTTTGTTTGTATTAATCTGTTATTCTTTATCTAGTTTCCTAAGGTATAATGTAGGGTGATTTATTTTATTTTTGTATGTCCAATATACATATCGAGTACTTTATGTTTCTCTCTAATAACTGTTTTCACTGCATCCATAAATTTTGATGATTTTTTTGTTTTCTTTTTCATTCACTTCACAGTATTTTTAAAAGTTTTGAGATTTCCTTCTTTGACTTAAAACAATATTTGGAAGTGTGTTTATGTCCAAATATTTGGGAATTTTCCAACTAACTTTCTGTTATTGACTACTAGTTCATTCCATTGTGTTTTGAGGGCAAATTTTATACATATATGTGCATATATGCACATATATGTATACTTATATATAGGCATATATATATAAATATATGCATACATGTATATATATTTTAAAATATTTGTTCCAGTGTGTTTTATAACCAAGCATGTAGTCTATCTTGGTGAGTACTCTGAGGGAGTTTGAAATAAAGTATATTTTGCTATTGTTGGATGAAGTAGTCTATGGATATCCCTTTTACATGGTTGATTGATGGTATTGTTGATGCAAGTATGTGCTTACTGGTTTTCTGCCTCCTGCATCTATCCATTTTTGATGGAAGGATGTTGAAGTCTTTACCATTCCAATGTATTCATGCATGTATCCTTGCAGTCCTATCGGTTTTTTGCTCTCACATTTTAATACTCCAGTGACAGGTGCATGAAATTAACAGTTGTTATGTCTTCTTGCAGAATTGACCCATTTCATCATTATGTGCTACCCCTTGGGATCCCTGAGAACTTTCCTGGCTTTGAAGTCTGCTCTGCAAAATTAATAAAGCTAATTCCATTTCATTTTGATTAATGTAGTCCTTTTAAAAACTTTATAATCATGCACAAGCTAATTTTCTTTCTTGATTTTAAAACTTTAGGGGAATTTCTCAGGATGAAAAATCCAAACTTACCTTGAAGAGACTTTCCTTTAGGTTTTGATGCTTAGATTCTTTGAAGCTGCCCAGGACCCAAAAAATCCTGTAATCTGATTATTCACTTCTTTAGTTCATTGGTCTCAAACTGTGAAAATCCATCTATAAGCTTCCAATATTGTTAACCAATTCCTCTTTTTTTTTTCTTTCCTTAAATTGGTTAGAGTGTTTCTATTTGTTGTAAACACAATCATAGTGGTTGTAAAGGTGTTATACAATAAAAGAAAATTTACATCTAAGTCTTCTAAAATTTTTTATTTGTTCTAATTTTTTGTACATGGCAGAATACATTTACACATTTTGGTAGATCATACATAAATGGAGTATAATTTCTCATTTTTCTGGTTATGCATATTGTAGGATCACATCAGCTGTGCATTCATATATGTACATGAGGTAATAATGTCTGTTTCACTCTACTATCATTCCTTCCCCTGTACCCCTTCCCCTCCCATCATTCTCCTCTACATAATATAAAGTAACTCTATTCTTCCCTAGCCTCCACCATTGTGAATTAATGTCTATATATCAAAGAAAATTTTCAGCCTTTGGTTTTTTGGGTTTGGATTATTTTGCTTAGCATCATATTCCCTAACTCCATCCATTTACCAGAAAATGCCATAATTTCATTCTTCTTTAAAGCTGAGTAATATTCCATTATATATTTATTTATTATATATATAAAGAAAATGTATATGTATATGTGTACATATACATTTTCACATTTTCTTTATCCATTCATCTGTTGAAGGGCATCTAGATTGGTTCCATATTTTAGCTATTGTGAGTTGAGCTGCTATAAAATTGATATGGTTACATTACTGTAGTGTGCTCATTTTAAGTCCTTCGGGTATAAACTGAGGAGAGGGATGACTGGGCCAAATGGTGGTTCCATTCCAAGTTTTCTGAGGAGTCTCCATGCTGCTCTCCGTAATGGTTGCACCATTTTGCAGTCCCACCAGCAATGTATGAGTGAACTTTATCCCCACGTCCTCTCCAACATTTATTGTCCCCTGTATTCTTGATAATTGCCATTCTGATTGGAGTGAGATTAAATCTTAAAGTAGTTTTTATTTGCATTTCTCTAATTTCTAGAGATGCTGAATATTTTTTCATAATTTGTTGATTGATTTTAGATGTAAATCTTCTTCTGTGAAGTACCTATTCAGTCCCTTAGCCCATTTATTGATTGGGTTTTTTGTTTTTTGGTGTTAAGTTTTTCTGAGTTCTTTATAGATTTTAGAGATCACTATTTGCCAATGACATGACTCTATACTTAGAAGAGCCAAAAAATTCCACCAGAAAACTTCTAGAACACATAAATGAATTCAGCAAAGTAGAAGGATATAAAATCAGTACCCATGAATCAAATGCATTTCTGTATATCAATGATGCATTCACTGCAACAAAAATGAGGAAAACTACCCCATTCACAGTAGCCTCAAAAAATTTAAAATACTTGAAATCAACCTAATAAAAGAGGTGAAAGACCTCTACATTGAAGACTATAGAACACTAAAGAAAGAAATTGAAGAAGACCTTAGAAGATGGAAAGATCTCCCATTCTCTTGGATAGACCGAATTAATACTGTCAAAATGGCCATACTACCAAAACTTTTTTACAAATTTAATGCAATTCCTATTAAAATCCTAATGACATTCCTTGTAGAACTAGAAAAAGCAATCATGAAATTCATTGGGAAAAAATAAATGACCCAGAGTAGCTAGAACAATCTTTAGCAGGAAGAGTGAAGCAGGAGGCATCACAATACCAGACCTCAAACTATACTACAGAGTTATAGTAATCAAAACAGCATGGTATTGGCCAAAACAGACACATAGACCAATGTAGAGAATAGAAGACACAGAGACAAACCCACATAAATTCAGGTGTCTCATAATACACAAAGGTGCCAAAAGCATTCACTGGAGAAAGGATAGCCTATTCAACAAATGGTGCTGGGGAAAATGGAAAACAACATGTAACAAAATGAAATTACTCCTTTATCTCTCACCCTGCACAAAACTCAACTCACTGTGGATCAAAGACTTGGGCACTAGAGTAGAGACCCTGCCACTACTCAAAGAAAAAGTAGGCCCAAATCTTCACCACGTCAGCTCAGGATCTGACTTCCTTAACAAGACCCATAAAGTACATCTAAGTCTTTTGATACACTCTTATACCCCTAACACAGGAAAGGCAGCTTGAAACAATCCCTCCAGAACTCCAAGAATTGGGAAAGAAAGTGTGGATGGGAGTTTAGTTAAGAAACTTTGATGTTTATATAAACCATCCTACTCAAGCAAAAATCCTAGATAGTGACAAAAGATTCACACAGTTACTGTCTGTATTCTTTCTCCTGTGGAGAGTCATTCACCTAATCACATTTCTTAAAGGTGTCCAGGTTGGGTCTGCAAATGATACTGTCAACTAATAAGTTCATCTTCTATGTTTCACAGAATTAATGACCAAACTAATCTATGTTCAATCCAGGTTATTTATTGTGTAGAATCCTCTTTTCCAAGAGCATGTGAAAGAAAATTTTATGACTTTTTTTCTCCATAGTATTTCACATAAAATTCAGTATAAACATATTCAGGAAAGGAAATTAGCTTTCTTAGATACTCATTCATCTATTCATTATTCATTATTATTTTTATATATATAATATATATTTTTATATATTTTATATATTTATTTGTTCAAGTTCCTATGAACTTGGAACTTGAACAAGTTCAAAGGAACTTGAACAAATCTTGAATCAGTCCTCACAGTAGATTGTATCAGGAGATATTCTAGATATTGTCCTTTCCCCCGAGTATGGCTTTGATCTTTATTTTGGAAAGACTTCGGGAATGCTTTCTGGAGATCTGTTCGAATTCAGCAGATCAAGATAACTGAGTCATCCTTTGAAAGAATGGCTTCTTACCAGGGCCTCTCCATGCTGAGATGGTACAGAATAATAGAATGTAAAGTGCACCACTTCCTCCTGTGTTCTCTGTGAGGAGGGGAATTTCCCTCAGTACCCCAGGCCTTTGATGCCTTCCTGTATGGAGGTGAAAAGGGTTATTTGGTTTTGATTGACAGCACTGGTGACCACTTCTGGACTGGTTTGAATTATTCTCGTAGGCATTCTGAGCATGAGAAATTGAGTGTTTCTCTCTTTTTTCTCCCTCACTGGACAGGCGAGAAGCAGCATTTCAGCAACCGTGAGCAGAGTCTGCTCTACAGAAGCAAACTTTCTTATAAGTGAACTTTTAAATGGCAATAAAAGGGAGTAAGATGTGGAGAATTTAGAGACCCATTTTCACTCTCAAATGAGCTACCTTCCCAAATAGCCTTTTAATAATACAGGTGTTATTTTCTCTCCCTGATGATTCCTTTGAGGCATTTCTGAAGTTCAGGATTCTAGTGAGGAACTCGATTATTTTTTCACATCTTAAGAGTGTTCATTTCCAATTGCAGTGCAGTTGTTGGATAAAGTTAAAAGTATTAAATGAACAGTGTCAAGTTTTAAGAAGCAGTCAAATTTCTGTATTGACTACATGAGAACCTAAGTTGAAGTTTATACGTTAGGCTACCTGGGCAGAGTTCGTGCTGCTGTTTTGAAAAGAATCAGTATGAAAGTATGAAAGCCTAACTTTTAACTCACAACATTTTGCTGATCTTTTCAGAAATAAAAATCAAAGTGAAAAATAGACTGGTATCATATGTTATACAAAAAGGAAAAAAAGGCGGGCATCAGCAACATTGTCTCATAAAGAAAGTGCATTGAAAGTAAATTAGTTGGATTACTTGTATTATTTTTAATATATTTCCTCTGTATTAAAGTTGAAATTGTCAATGAAGCTTTAGCATAGCTGATAAAAATGAGGTAGGCAGTAATTGAAGAAACAAAAGAATCTGATGACCTCTGTTACTTAAGTCCATACAAATCAAAAATAATCCATAGCAATTTGCTGTTTAGTTGTTTCCTCTGTGATCATTAGTTTCCAGAGATTACAAGCACAAAGCATACTTTCAGATGTAAGTAGCATTCAAAATACAGGGGTAGAGTCTGCGTTCAGAATGGAACCTAAACAGTAACTATGCCCTTTTCCGCACTGAGAGGACTCTTTCTTAATATTATGTAAAAATATTCCTCCATACCCAAGTCATCAAAATTAAAAACAATTTTGATGATAAAAATTATATTTTTAGCGTATTTTAACATGCTAAAAGGAAATATTTTTTATCCATTTTAACATGTTTTGATTTTCATGATTTTTCATGCCAATGTTTTTATTTATTTTTACAAACAAAACTAACATCTTTAAAATCTTTATAATCACTTAAGAAGATATGAATATATGGAAATGATCATTACAATTTTTCTGAGCTTTTACTAATGTATTTATATTTGTGATCTCAGTTCGCACTCAGAAATAATAAGTTTATAAGACCTTCAATATTTGTGCAATTGTACTGAGTTTGCTAGCAAAAATCCGAACCTTAGAGATATTATGTAACTTTCACAATTTTACAAAACTTGAGTCACATACAGAATCAAACTAATCATATTCTCATGATGTAAATGAAACTTCTATTTGAATCATAATATAGTCCTATTTTTGTATGTGTGTACATACTCTGAATTGGGATAAAATATATGAATTTATAACTTACATTGCTTCCTTTTTATAATACATTGCTTTCCCCTGCAGATAAATATATTTAGTGAACATTATTTCTAGAAGCATATTGAAATTTCATTATTTTTGAGTCATTATTTAGTATGTTTATCTTCATGTTTTGTTCCTTCATTTTATTTTTTATAAATAGGACTGTTGTGAACATCTTTGCATTTTAACTGTTGTTCCATTCTTTATATCAAAGTGAATTATGGATCAATTGGGAAAGAATGTTTTCTAGATTTGTTTATTATGGGTCACATGGAAAACAATGAGCTGTCTTACTCTACCCTGTGGAGGGTACTTGAAATGAGGAGCATAACTGAGTCACAAAGAAAGTGAGGGAAAGCCCAGGCACCACAGCAGAGGTCCTGAAACCAGGGCCATCAGTATGATCCACTGTGAATGGCTGTCTGGGGAAGCGCTGCCAGCTGCTGGTGACCAGTGGTGAGTTCTGTGGACTGTGCACACAGAAGGAGGTACAAGTGGAGGTTCCTCACGAGGCAGGGAGTTGGGACAGACATCCTTTTTTCAAAGGTCAAGCGACAAGATGAGTTCCTTAGCGCCCATCTTGCCAGAGTCCTGTTCTATGTCAGGAAGGAGGATGTCTTTGCTGAGAATTCCTAAGTATAAGCTGATCTCCAAAAGGCTTTGTTTTGATTTGGTTTATTCTTTTCCACATTTTTTATTGGTGCAGTATAGGTGTACATAATGATGGGATTTTTGTTACATACTTGCACATGCACATAAGATAACAATATAATTTGGCCAATATCACTCCCCAACACTTTCCCCTTCCTCCCTGGCTCCCATTCCTTGGTACTTTTCCTCTGCTGATCTCCCTTTGATTTTCATGAAATCTGCCCCCATCATTGAATGCAGGAGTCATATTACTTTTGTGGCCCAAATATCTCAGCTGAACTTAAAATTGATTTGAGATTGTCAGTATTCCCAAGGATTCTGGCAGGACCAAACTCCAATCTCCCTAAAGGAAGGTACATTATAGAAATGGTCAAAGGAATTCTAAAAGACATATTTTCATAGATCATAAGCTCAGAATTAATTAATATGTTAGTGAAAAGAAGCTACTGTGAAAATCACTAGTACTAAAAAATTATATCCTGCCAACTCAGTTAAATCAGAATAATTAAATAAAGAATATAAACATATACCTAATATATATTTAAAATGAAATGAAAATATGACAAAAGAATAAAATATTGTAAAAATTTGACTAGGTGTATTAGAAAAAAAGAATTATTTATAGTACTAATTAAATGAAAGTTGTAGTGATTAAAATCAAGAACCTAATGTAGAAGCTAACTAATTTGAAAGAAGCTGATGAGAGAATAAGTAGATTAGGAATAGATGCAAAAACTTGAGATAATATTGTAGATACCAAATCACCTATGATAGAGTAAAAGTCTAAATTTTTGTTTTTAGTAACAGAAAGAGATAATAAAGAAGCAGGGAAATAAGATGAAGGTAATTGAACCCAGGACTGATTCCTGACCATCAAGTTCAAGTGACTTCTCTAAAAATTTGAAGTTGCATATGAAAGATTTTAGTTTCTCTCTGTGTTCTGTACCAGAGCATGGAAATGAAATATGTAAAGTGATTAAAATTTCTTGTATTGTAAACAAAGTTAACTATCGTCTTATAAACTAATTAATCTGAACTTCAGTCTACTCAAATGTAAAATTAGGGTAATCATCAACCTTATAATACCTTAGAAGAATAATAAGATGATGTGTATAAATTACCTAGCATAGTATTAGACACATCATAGGTGATCAATACTTTGCAGCTATTATGGGAGCTGCTACTCAAACTATTTGCTCTTTCTTACACCATTTACATTGCAGAGAATAATATAGGAAATATCAAAGTGCAAAATGAGACAGAGGGAGTCTTCCTGAGTTCCTTAGAGCAATCAGGATCTTGGGAATCCGAGGAAGGTGAATTCTCTGTTTTTTTGTTTTTTCGTTTTTTAATGAATTCAAATGAGTTAATGTGCCTGCTATGAATATTTCTCAAATATTGCAGTTCAAAATGTCAATATGATCAACCCAAATTGTCTATAAATTGATAAAGGAACCATGGTACATATAAACAATGGAACACTATTCAGTTTTTTTAAGGAAGGAAACCCTGCCATTTTCAATAACACCATTGAACCTGGAAGACATCATATTAAATGAAATAAACCAGGGACAGAAAAAAAAAAAACACACATATTTCAAATCTAAAAAGTTGAACAGAGAAGCAAGAGCAGAATGATCATTACCAGGGCCTTCTAGGGAGGGACTAGGGAGATGTTGGTCAAAGGGTATAAGATTTCAGATGGGCAAGAAGAATGAGTTCAAGAAATAGATTGTAGAACATGGTGATTATAGTTAATGACACCATGTGTTTATATTTAAAAATCAATAAAATATTTTAACTGTTCTACAAAATAAATGACTCCATGTTAAGGAGCATTGTTTAGCCATTCTACAATGTGTGTATATACATATTTAAAATTACCATGTTGCACATCACAAATTTTTATTTGCCAATTAAAATGTTTTACAAATATGACTGTAATCTAAACCTCCCTGAGTCCTGTGTTGCATTAGGAAGAGAATTTGAGACATCTAAAGAAAAGCACTTGTTGATACAAAAAAGTTTCTGATCTTGAAATTCACCCACCTCACCCACATTAGGCATTTCTTTATAATCTGTGAAAGCAAGCACAAACCTGTCCTCCCATCATTCCTTCTTATCTCATTACAATTATATATTACTAAAATTAATGTTATTTGTTCAACTTTCATATTTGGAATCCATATATTCTTTTCTTTTTTTTTTTTTTGGTACTGGGGATTGAACCCAGGTGTACTCCACCACTGAGTTATATCTCATGTTTTTATATTGAGACAGAATCTCCCTAAATTTCTGAGGGTCTCACCAAATTTATTTTATTGACATTTATTTTGGTACTAGGGATTAAATCCAGGGGAGCTTAACCACTGAGCCACTTCTCCAGCGCTGCCCCCCCACTTTTTTTTTTTTTTTGAGACAGAGCCTCACTAAGTTGCTTAGGGTTTCTCTAAGCTGCAGAGGCTGCCCAAAACTTGCAATCCTCCTGCCTCAGCCTCCTTACTCACTGGAATTATAGGCCATTTATTCATACTTTTCTAAGAAAGATTTTTAAATTTATATTTCAGACCCTTTCTAAACAAGTGACAAAAAATAATCAAGATACTGACATCTGGAGTGATACAATGCATATTTACCAGCATTGTCCTATTATTAGAGAACAAATATGTCAGAAAATTAGCAATCAAGTTAACACAACAGTCCCTAATTTGAGATAGCAAGCATTATAATACTCGAGAAAAAATAAACACACTTCACATTAGACGTTTGTATGCATTGACAATGGCAGACATCAAAGTTTACCTTTATGGACACATAAAAAATTTATTGTAGATTGTTATGACACATTACTTCTTGCTTTTTTTTTCTTAATGAAGTTACTAAGACAATGTGATATAAATTGCTTCTACCATAAAACATATTTCCAGCAATAGATAAAAGCATTTTCTTGGTTCATGAAAGAGATATTTCAACACCTGCTTCAGGCAGAATACATTGAATTTTCTGCCCTCTATTATTATTTTAGTAATTTTATCCTTGTTGTTTCTCTTTGGGAAACTAACATAATAATCTCTTAATTTTTTGAAACATCAATATTATTTTAATGAGTGAGGCATAATCATAAAACTAGCTAATACAGTAAAATCTGAGACATTTTTAATAAATTAGCAGCATCAGCAAATTAAGGCTTAAAGGAGTTTTCAGACTTTACCCTAAGATAAATCATCCCCTCTCTTTAGAATTGTGGTCAATAAAAAGAGCTTTCTTTTTTTTCACTTCAGTTGATTTTCTATAGTGTTATGGCCTACAACTTCTCTGTTAAAAAATAGTTGGATAAATAAGGAAACATTTTAAAGCTACATTTTATTAATTAAAATATTAATAAATAAGGCCACGTTCTAGCTGTGAAGTCTGTTTCTGGAACTACAGAGAGAAATAGTTCAAATTCCCAGACCTCAAAGGCAGTTTTAAAGGATTCAGAGGGTAGGTGCATCTAGTGCAGGAGCTGTTAAGGCGAGAATAGGCATCGGGAATGGGGTGTTTGTGGGGTCAGAGAAAACTTCTCAGCACAACTGCCATACATACAGGAGAGTAACAGTTGTACCTACCAGTGTTAGAGAGGCAGAACTACAGAAGCTCAGGGCTGAGAGAAAACCTGGCAGACCCCAGGAATGTGAGATCCTGGGTGGTTTGAGCATGCATGTGAAGGGGAGAACACAGTCCGGGCCCATCACAGACACATTGTGCAACCATGCTAAAGAAATTGGATTTATCCTAAAATCTACAGGGAGTTAATAAAGAAAGGCTTTAATGTAGGACACTGAGGTGTTTGATTTGTCACCCACTTTAGTAATATTATCAAGAGTAGATCAAGGGGTGGGGGTGTGACAGATGCCACATTAATTCTGGCAGCAGATGACAAGGGCCTGAAATGAAACAAATATAACATGTGAGTAGAGGTGGAATTTTCCAATTTAATATCATTCCATTTCCTAATCATACTTAATAAATTCAATATATTGAACAATTTTCAGGCAATAGAATGGACATCTAGTAGATAAACTGGAAAATGCAGATCAACAATGCATATATTGATAAAAACATATTTTTCTCAGTCCATTTGGCAAAACTCTTTTAATATGAAAAGGCAAAGCTCTTTTGCATTGGTGGACAATTACTGAGCAAATGCATGACTCACATTTAATCCTCAGGCATTGCCTTCTTTCATTTCTGACTAATACCTGCGAGGTTGGGACTCATTTCTTTTACAAAGATGAAGAAACTAAAATATACAGACGTGTGTTAGTTTCCAAGACTTCATTTCATAGCAGGTCCTGGAATGAAAATCCTATCTGTCTGTCTTCAAAGATAACGGGTTTAAGCATTATGGAATAAGTCCTTCTCCTAATTCTTGTATTTGGAGTTTTCTGCCCACCACCAGAGTCAATTCCAAGTTGAAATCACTCACAGTAGGCAAGGCTTCCATCAGCTAAGTGATTGGATTCTGGCTTGTGTAAAGTCTTTAGGTAATAGATACAGAGACTAGCCTCCAGGTGCCTGGGCTGCACATTTGCAGCTTAATGACCAAGGAGGGCTGATGAGCAGCCATGGTGACAAGTGCTGCTACCAGGGAAGGGGAGGGAAATGAGGACAGACTGCTGTGAGGTGAGAGCAGAGGCTGCAAGCACTAATACAATCAATATTAATGCTGGCTGTAATGTGAGCACAGTGCCAAGGAGGCTGGTGAAGTGGGAACCCAGGAGAGGCTAATAGCCACATCCGATCATCAAAGGGCAGATGTTAAATGTGATTCAGATGAAAAGTGAGAGGCACCGCTGACAGGGGCAGAGCTGAAGAGACAGGCAGACACACGTGGTAGGATTGTCAAACACAAGCATGGGCTCTTAGAGAAAAGCAGAGACAGGAGAGGGAGGAGGCTCAAACCTCCAAACCCACCATTTTCTTTAAGCCCAAATCAGTGAAAAGTAAAACAAAGCAGGAGACATTTAACCATTCACAACACCCAAGAATTAAAGAGAAAGTCAAATCAAGGGGTTTCTTCCCAAGGAAATCTGTGGCATTATAATGGGAGAGAGTTTCTCCAGAAAGGATCTTTCCAGACTAAAGAATTTAAAAAGAAAAAGATAGAAAGCAACTAAAAAACCTTAATGTTCCAATGCTCTATTTCTTTTGGTTTTTACCCCTATTACTACAGATCTTGCTTTATAGGGCACCTGCTCCTATCTCCTGGGAGCATTTGCATTTGTTGCTAAGAAGTGCTGCTGAGACTAGCAGGAATTTCTCAGGGGTGGTTGCTAGAACAGGATTTAGTAGGAGTTGTTATTCTGTGGATTGCAGAACTCTTCCCGCAGCACTTCAATCAGTTTACCCATTAAGATGAAAGATTCCTATTTCAAAGAATGCAAAAGAGAAAGTCATACTGTTCCTGAGAGCATGCAAGTATACTTGACATTGACCTCCTCTGTCACCTAGCAGAGTGAAGAATCTTCCACTGCTGCTAGCATCACTACTCAGTAATACTCCCGGAACTAGAACAAATCACACTTCCAGGCAAAGAAATGTCCTCAAATGTCAGTTCTGTAGTCATAGCTGTGAGTGAATTTCTACCCAAGGCAAGTAGTTCAGAAGCAAATGTGAAATGACTCTCTCAGTTATATGCAATGTAACAGCCAATAGAAAAAGTCACCCTCTATGTTGGAGGGGAACTGCAGTGAGATTGAAAATAGAAAGTTATGAAGGCATGGATTATAGGATGCTCGGCATGAGCGCAGCAATGCTTGCTTTCCCTCGCTGAGTATACATCACCTTCCCTTGATGCAAATAAGAATAGAGGAGACGTGTGAGGCAGGAAAGCACAGAACTGAAGAAATACAAAATGAGGGAAGACAAAGACCCCAAAGGATAAGAGTCACACTAAACAGGCTTTCCCCCTCCTGACTTATGTCTACCCCACTTTTCACCTTTGAAGCTGCCCTCTTTCAATCTTGTACAAACGATTCAGGATCCCTTTTACACTGCTCACCTCTTTTTAGTCTAATTTGGAGCACACTTTTAGACCTCCTTTAGACTTGTCTTAAATTAAAATATTCTATCTCATAAAATTTATTTATTTTTGTTTCTATTAATGTAACAAAGTGCATAGTGTGTGTGAACATTTTTAGCTATTTTGCAGTACAGGTTTTATTTCCTGTGTATGTGTATGTGTGCTGTGGTCCAAATGTGCCCCATTCATCTGCTGCAACTTAGTGTAATACTATTGAGAGGTGATACTACTTTTGGGGGATGATCAGGTCATGATGATGAAGTCCTCATGAAAGAGATTAGTGAGATCCTTAGAAGGCTGGCTTGCCTCATCCATGTGAGGACACAGTGAGTTTCCATATATGAACAAAAAAAGTACTTCTGATGGATGAAGAATCTGTTCCTGCTTTGATCTTGGATTTCACAGCTTCCAGAACAGAGAAAAGAACTTGCTGTTGTTCGTGAGTTACCAACTTTATGATATTTTGTTATAGAAGCTCCACTGAACTAAGACCGTGTGCACATATTGGCATAATGTTGTGTAAATTTTCCAAGAATTCAGAGCTCACTGTTACACATTCCTAGAGTAATATGATGTCATGGTAAGGGTTCATCATCATTGAAGGAAATGAAAGAAACATTGAACTAATGGGACAATTACAGCAAAAGAGTTGAGTGAAGCCAAGTAAGTCCTGGACTCTTTTTTTATCTACTTCTCCAGGAGACAAAAAAAGTAACTGTTGAGTATTTTCTTCTTCACATTAAGTTACAATAATCATGATTATTTATCTAACTACATTTTTTTCCCAGTAATAGAGTTGCAATGGCCCAAAGACTCAGGTATCTGAAAACATTTTTTGTCAAGGAAAATATTCTAAGGGCTGAGGATTCATTTTCCAGGAACCAGACAAGGTTCAGTCCTGAATGTGCCAGCTTTGAGCAACCTAGGCTCCTGTGTTAACTGATGGGGAAAAGAGGACTGTTGGATTATAGATAAGACAAAATTTATCATATTTTGAGTTGCTTTATTATAAATACTTGGGGTTATTATGTTGAAGTATAGGTCTATATTATAGGTTTGTAAATTTTTACATTAGTTTTAAAATATATATAAAGAAGAGTCAGTCTCACACAACTCCTCTTTGTGTACATGGGTGCCACCCTCTACTCCAAACAAGATAGAAGACTGGAGGTTTACTCATTGATAGAATAGGTTAATGGAACCCAGAGCTGCGGACCAGAACCCGAGGATGTGGAGAAGCAGCATTTAAAAAAGAAAATCAATTACATTCTAATAACATCAAAATATAACATCCAATTCTCAGTTACATTTAAATAATTAAGTAAATGAACAAGGAAGAAAATTACCAAGCAAAAAAATTACTTTTTTTTCCAGATTTGAAAAGTACATGTCCCACGTTGCCTCAAAAACTTAAGTTTGGGACTTTTTTACATGGTTATTTGTACAATATGCAGCAATCTATTTTTTACTTTAGTGGAAATAGGTCAACATATTCCACATAGACCTGTAGAAACTAAAGCAAAGTAGTGGACTCAAGAATTTCTCTGGAAAGATTCCTGAGAGTGTAAATAATCTACTCTTATATTTCATGTACTGAATTTAGTATTCATTGATGATTCTTGCCTCAATAAATTATTACTATATGAGTTAACCAGAGATAATATCATAATGCCCTCACACCTTCTGTATTTATTAGTTAGCATTTTACTGTAAGTCAGAGACTTCCTTACTCCCTTTATATTATTCATTTTACTTATTTATGGAATTAAAAGTTATGTCATTAATCTATGACTATCAATACTGGTTTTGATATTCAAATGTCAATAATTGACCAGTAGGAGTAACTTCAAAATATCTTTCATTCTTTTTGTTTGTTTGTTTGCTTTTTATATGTAAAGTATTTTATTTTAAAAAATTTGTTCTAATTAGTTATACATGACAGTAGAATTCATTTTGACACATTCTGCACAAATGGAGCACAACTTCCTCTGGCTGAACTTGGTGCAAAGTCACACAAGTAATGTAATCATACATGTATGTAGGGTAATAATGTCTATCTCATTCTACCATCCTTCCCACCTCTATGCCTCCTCCCCTCCTCTAACTCTCCTTGGAACAATACAAATTTCCTTCATTCTTCCCCCACAACAATATGGATAACCACCTGCTTATAAAAGAAAACATCCAGCTTTGGGTTTTGGGGGTTCGGCTTATTTCATTTAGCATGATATTCTTCAGCTCCATCTGTTTACTTGCAAATGCCATAATTTCATTCTTCTTTAAGGATGAGCAGTATTCCATTGTGTATGTTTAATGCATTTTCTTTATCCATTCATCTGTTGAAGGGCATCTAGGTTGGTTCCATAGTCTAGCTATTGTGAATTGAGCTGCTATAAACATTGATGTGGCTGCATTCCTGTAGTAAGCTGATTTTAAATCCTTCGTGTTTAAACCAAATGGGATAACTGGGTTAAATGATGGGTCCATTCCAAGTTTTCTGAGAATCTCCATACTGCTTTCCAGAGTGGTTGCACCAATTTGCAGTCCCATCAGCAATGTATGAGAGAGCCTTTCTCCCCACCAATACTTATTGTTGCTTGTAATTTTGACAATTGTCATTCTGAATGGAGTGAGATGAAATCTTAGAATAGTTTTGATTTGAATTTCTTTAATCACTAGAAATGATAAACATTTTTTCATATGTTTGCTGGTCAATTGTATTTCTTCTGTAAAATCTTTTCAGTTCCTTAGCCCATTCATTGACTGGGTTATTTGGAGTTTTTGGTGTTAAGTTTTTTGTGTTCTTTATATATCATTGAAATTAGTGCTCTATCTGAGGTGTGTGTAGTAAAGATTTTCTCACATTCTGCAGTCTCTCTCTTCATGTTATTGATTGTTTCTTTAGCTGAGAAGAAGGTTTTTAGTTTGAGTCCATCCCATTTATTGATTATTGATTTTACTTCTTATGCTTTAAGAGTCTCATTAAGGAAGTCAGTTCCTAAACCGACACGGTAGATATTTGGTCCCACTTTTTCTTCTATTAGGCACAGGGTTTCTATTCTAGTGCCTAAGTCTTTAATCAGGCATTAATAGGTGCAACACACTCTACTACTGAGCATCACTTTCTGTAACTGAGCAGGCAAAGAAATTATACTGAATATCAGCATCTTGCAGTATTTTTTTGGAAAAATAGTTACTAAAATTGGGTTTAAACTGATTAACATTATTCAGTCACATCTAATATTTGAGAGATATACTTTTAATTTCATTTTGCTACTTACGGATTTCCAGTTTTCCCAGAATCATGTGTTGAATAGGCTATCTTTTCTCCAGTGAATGTTTTTGGCACTTTTGTCTAGTATGAGATAATTGTATTTACTATGTGGGTTTGTCTCTGTGCCTTTTATTCTATACCATTGTTCTACATGTCTATTTTGGTGCCAATAGTTTCTAATTACTGTAGCTCTGTAGTTTAGTTTAAGATCTGGTATTGTGATGCCTCTTGCTTTACTCTTCTTGCTAAGGATTGGTTTGGCTACTCTGCGTTTCTTGTTTTTCAAAATGAATTTCATGATTGCTTTTTCTAGTTCCATGAAGAATGTCATTGGGATTTTAATAGGAATTGCATTAAATCTGTATAACAGTTTTGGTAGTATGTTCATTTTGACAATATTAATTCTGCTTATCCAAGAGCATGGAAGATCTTTTCATTTTCTAAGGTCTTTCTCAATTTTTTTCTTTAGGGTTCTGTAGTCTTCATTGTAGAGGTCTTTCACCTCTTTTATTAGGTTGATTCCAAAGTTGCTTTTTTTTTTTTTGAGGCCACTGTGAATGGGATAGTATTCTTTATTTCTCTTTTCAATGTGGTATAAAATCACTGAGATATAAAATGCATTTTATTTATGGGTATTTATTTGCATTTGATTTAAGGGATTTTATATCCTGCTACTTTGCCATATTCATTTAAGTGTTCTAGAAGTTTTCTGGTGGAATTTTTTGGATGTTCTAAATATAGAATCATGTCATTGGCAAATAGTGATAATTTGAGCTTTTCTTTTCCTATTCATATTTCTTAATTTTTTTCATGTGTCTGATTGCTTTGGCTAGAGTTTCAAGGCCTATTTTGAAAAGAAATGATGAAAGTGAGCATCCCTGTCTTGTTCCAGGTTTTAGAGGGAATGATTTCAATTTTTCTTCATTTAGAATGATTCTGGCCTTAGCCTTAGCACAGGTAGCTTTTACAATGTTGAGGTATGTTTCTACTTTCCCTAGTTTTTCTAGTGTTTTGAATATGAAAAAGTGCTGCATTTTATCAAATGCTTTGACCAGACAGATTCTCAACCAAGTTCTACTAGACCTTCAAAGAAGAATTGTCACCAATCATCCTTAAATTATTCCATGATATAGAAAAAGAGGGAACCCTTTCAAACTCATTCTGTGAGGCTTGTATCACCCTGATACCAAAGCCAGACAAAGAAACATCAAGGAAAAAAAACTTCAAAACACAAAACAAATTTGATGTGGATGCCATGTGTATTTATCTTCTTTCTTTCAACCACACTTAAGAGTTTTAAAGGTACTCCCAGAATTCAGAACTCTGGAATCTCTACCCCTAGAATTAAGTTTAAAAATCCATCCCAGAAAGCAGAGAACCAGTCAGTATTAGCTATTTCTACTAGCATTTCTCACAAGCTCTAAAAGACCATTTACTATGTAAAGATGTTTATTTTTCCCTTTTTTCACTTATTTGATATTTGTTTAGTTAACTTTTTAAAATTGCTTGTTCTATTTAGTTATATATGACAACAGAAGACATTTTGACTCATTATATACAAATGGAGTCAACTTTTCATTTCTCTGGTTGTAAAAAATGTAGTCACACCATTTGGGTAATTACACATGTACATAGGGTAATTATGTTTGTCTCATTCCACATCTTTCCTTCCCCTTGTCCACTCCCCTCCCTCACTTTCCTCTATGCATTACAAAGTTCCTCCATTCTTCCCTTACCCTCCCCCCACCATTATATATCAGCATCTACTTACCAGAGAAAACATTTGGCCTTTGGCTTTTGGGGATTGGCTTATTTCATTCAGCATGATATTCTCCAATTCCATTCATTTACCTACAAATGCCATAATTTTATTCTTCATTATCACTAAGTAATATTCCATTGTGTATATATACCCCAATTTCTTTATCCATCCATCTATTGAAGATCATGTAGGCTGGTTCCACCATCTAGCTTTTGTGAATGAGCTGCTATAAACAGTGAATTTAGTTGCATTTTTTTTTGTTTTGTTGGTAAATTGTAGAGATAGAAGGATTTATTTACTGTGAAATTGTGCCCATATTATATTTGGCTCTAGAGTATTCCAATTCATAATATTGGGCTATCAATTAGAAAAGCAAGAAACTAAACTGGCCAACTAGACACATATTCTCAGCAGCAGATTGCATTCAAGCACTTGGATTGTTGTATCAAACATTTTGTTGGGATACAGATGTTCCATTCCCAACCTTCCCTTAGTGAGTGGCTGACGTACTCCTGCTCAAAAACAAAGCAGCCAGTACTTACCTGGAGGGTCACACACTCGTGAAATGTTATGCAAATAGTATAAAATTGCTTGTCATCTTTGTCAAAGTTACATATGAATGGGGTATTTGCTATCCATGTTGTAATTTTAAAAATCCATTTAGAGAAATTTTGAATTCACAAAAAGGAATTAAACCTTCAGACCAATATCCCTGATGAATGTAGACAAAAAATATTCTCAATAAAATTCCAGCAAATTGCATACAAAAACATATAAAAAAGATAGTGCCCCATGATCAACTGGGGTTCATCCCAGGGATGCAAAGTTGGTTCAACATAAGGAAATCAATAAACATAATTTGTCACATCAATAGACTTAAAGACAAGAATCATATGATGATCTTTCATTCTTTTGAAACCTTCTCATCATTACTCGAACAATTATGTACCACAAGATAAATTATCCATTGCTTCAAGGAGTTCTGATTGCTTTTAATAGAAAGAGTATTTGCTAATCTATGGTTGGATGTTTTTCCTTTTAACTCTTTCAACTGCCGAAGCTGTCAAATATATGTATGTACAAACAAAAATCTTTCAAAGATACATAAAATCTCTTTCTAATCTGTTGCTCATCGAGCTTCATTTAAAATCATTAGTCACACAAGTACTGCCTAAACCAATAAGAGCTTATTAAATTTCTGTCTGCTCATATTTCTATGTCATTTTTCCAACAATGAGAAAGCACCCTTACTGTCCTTGATACTTTCACTGATTTCATGAAATTTTCTCAATTTCTTTCAAATTCTCTTGTATGTTCTGCTTCCCACAAGCTTTGTTGAAACGAGTTCCTTTCTGACTCTGAAGTCACCAAACCTGCTGGCTGGACCTTCTGAATTCACCCTGGCCCAGCATTGCCCAGTGCGGCCCTACTGGGATGCCACAGCATTGCTCAATATCAACTAAATGACACAGTGTAAGAAGTGTTCAACTGAAATAATGTGATCTAAAATCTACATTATAACTACTGTTTTGCATGCTTTAAAAAATATAATATTTAGAGAGAAAAAGGTTTTGGATGAAAAAGTATTTTACAAAGATTTTCTCCCACACCTTAGCTGTTGAAGAGGAAAAGTGAGGAGAAAGTAAAGCATGAAGAGGAAGAGTTGGAGAGAAATTCAATTATTGTCAATGTAGCTTTACTACAAAAATTTAACACAACACACTTGGGTTTTCACAAGTTCAGCTAGATGTTTACAACAATGTAGGAGTCAAGAATAAAAATCCAACCTGTCTTCTTTTATTGGTGGTAAAGATTCTTGTCTTTATTTTTACTTTTTTATTATTTACCTTCAGGCTTTTTCTTCACCATTTGGTTCTCTGAAATAACATTATTACTCCTCTCTCCAAAAACGATTACAGTAACTTCAGGTTAATAGCTCTTACTACTACCATCAGACTGTTTCCATGCACTTAGAACAGGACAATTGAGCAATTTAGGACATACATACCTTTCCAAGATTGAATCCTGAAGACATAAGAAACAGGAGCAAGCCAATATCCAGTTATGAGATTGAATCAGCTAAAAGTAAAAGTCTCCAATCCAAGAAAAGTTGGGACTTATTGGCTTCGCTGTTGAGTTCTGCCAAACATTTAAAAAGTAACTGATACACTTTTCTTAAATTATTCCAAAATTTGAAGATTAGGAAATTCTTCCAAGTATGTTATTTTGAGGCCAGTATCATCCTGAAACTGAAACCAGACACAAACAAAATGAACAAAGATAGCTACGGGCAAATAATCTTGATAAAGACAGATGCAGAATCCTCTGACAAAATACCAGCAAACTGAATCCAATAGCACATTAAAAAGATTATTCACCATGACCAAGTGGTGTTAATCCCAGGGATACAAGTGTGGTTTAATATACACAGATAAGTATGATGCCCCACATCAAAGTACTAATGGACAAAAACCACACAATCATCTCAATAAATGCAGGGAAACCATTTTAATAATATTCTACATTATTTCATGATAAAAATCCTGAACAAATTAAGTATAGAAGGATCATACCTCAACATAATAAAGACCATGTATAATAAACCAATGACTAACATTATGCTGAGAGTTAATAATAATATAAAAATATAATATGTAGGACCTGGAATAAGACAAGGATGATTAGTTTCACCACCTTTATTCATCATAGTTTTGGAAGTTCTAGTCAGAGCAATCAAGCAAGAGAAAGAAATGAAGGACATTCAAACCCGAAGAGAGTGAGTGAAATATTCACTAGATGTTGATGACATATTCCATGTAAAAAATCTCAAAGATGCCCACCAAAAACTATTAGAAAAAATAAACAAGTTCACATGACATGAATGAACATATAAAATAGTACTGTACATCATGAGCAAACTATTTGAGCTAGAGATCAAGAAAGCACCCTATTTACAACAACTACTGAAAAAAATAAAATACCTAGGAATAAACTTAGCCAAGGTGAAGGATTTCTGTAATGAAAACTATAAAACACTGAGGAAAGATATTGAAGAGGACACACACACACACACACACACACACAGCCATGCTATCTTCAGCAAAAAGAACAAAATAAGAAGTATTACAAAACTTGACTTCAAAATGTTACAAAGCTGTAGTAATCAACAAGTGTATGAAGAGATGCTCAATATCACTCCTCATCAGAGAAGTATGAATCAAAATCACAATGAGATATCATCTCACTCCAGTAAGAATGGCTATTATAAAAAAAAAAAAACACAAGACAATAAATGGTGGCAAGAAAGCTGATAAAGATAACTCATCTCACTGTTGGTGGGAGTATATATTTGTGCTGTCATTGTGGAAAATGATATGAAGTTTCCTCAAAAAACTAAAAACTGAACTACTGTATGACACAGTAATCTTATTCTTTCCCTATAGCGAAAGAGATCAGTATGTCAAAGAGACATTTGCACTCCCACATCTATTGCAACAATATTCACAATGACCAAGAAATGGTACAAATCTAAGTGTTCCCAACTTATAAATGGATAAACAGATGTGTGGTACATGTATATCTTGGAAAGCCATTCAGCCATAAAAATGTAATTCTTTCATTTTGTTAACATGGATGAAAGTGGAGACCATGATATTAAACATCATAAATCAAGCACAGAAAGACAAGTGCCATGTAATTCATGTGATCTTACTTGTACATGGAACATATATAAATATATAAAAGAAGGTGATCACATAGAAGTTGAGAATAGAATTATGGTTACTGGAGTCTGGGGAGAGTAGGAGGGAGGGAGGAATGGAGAACACTTGATCAATGGCTACCAAGTTGTAGTTAAATAGGAATTAGAAGTTCAGGAGTGCTACAGCAGAGTAGGGTGCCTGTAGAAAAGGACCCTGTACTGCATATCTCAAAAACTAAAGAAAGGTCTTTGTTTTTTTCATAAAGTACTAATAAATGTTTGAGGAGAAAGTTATGATTATACAAAGCATACATTACATGGTGTCCTGTAAACATGATAAGGATTTTTATGTATCAGTTAAAAACAAATGTAATGTAAATTTTAAAAATAATAAAAATTTCAATAGAAATAATCTGAGTATTAGAAAGCCTATGTAGATAAAAATCACTTTGGCTCTTTCCCATTTTTGCTTTCATTCATGCTTCACTTTACTCATTCCCTCCATCGTTTAAGTATGTATCCTAAACGGGCATGTGCTGAAAATTTCAAACCATATGCTTTTGGTATTTGCAGTGAAGCCATTGGATGGTAAGGATGATTATATGAGGTCAGAGGGTAGAGCTGGCAAGATGCCACTTGTGACTTTGAAATGACAGAGTTGAGCTGCATTCTTACCACATGAAGCCCCCCACCATGCCATGACTCAGCAGGATGGCCCTCACCAGAGGTCAGCACCATGCTCTTAGACTTTCTAATCTCCAGTGCTGTGAGCTAAATACACCTCTACTGTTTTTTAATTATCCAGTCTGCAGAATTCAGTTATAACAACAGGGAATGAATGAAGGCATACCCTCAGCAAACATGTAGGAATATCATTTTGACAATAAAGGTGCACTTCAATTTCCAAAGAAGTAAAAACAAGGTTATTCTAGTTGTTAGTTCAACTTTGACCTTTGTATTTTACATCTAGCAAAAAGAACATTCTAATTCTACAGGAAGGAGTTTAAAATATTATCAACAAATATTCTTAAATGCAGACTTTTCTCTCTGCCAAACTTTATTTGCCATCCCCATTTCTTTTCCCTCCTTGATGAAGTATATTCTTAGCTTGAAAAGCACATATAAAATAAATACATTTTTACTTTAAAATGAAATTAAAAGCAGCAAAGCATGTTATCACAGTTCAAAGAATCTATTATAGCTTTAAAATTTTTATTGTGAAGCAGATAATTTTTATATCTAGATCTGAACCTAGTTCATGATGTTGAATTCTCTCAAGTTTTACGCATTTCTTTTTTTACATGTAAGGTATCATCTCTACGATAGCAAAAGTCTGAAATGATTCAAGATGAAACCTTCTGACTCTTGGTAAAGATGTTAGAGTAAAGTAATTGTTCAAACCTGCCCTTAGATAATAATTATAGAAACTGTGTTAATTTTAACACCCAAGTACTTAAAGAAACTAGAAAGTATTTTTAAAAAGATGGAAGAAGCCAGAGGAAGTTTAGTCTCAGAAACTTACCAATAGGAATAAAGGTTAGAAGGTTAAACCATTACAGTCACATGAGTGAAATAAAAAAATGTTAATTGAGAACTCCATATCTGACACATTTTAAATAAATGAAAACTGAGAGACTGGAGTTTCTCAGTCCAGACAGGTCATATGACAAATGCTAAAAGTTGGGTGTGATGTCACAAAGCAATGATAAGCTCAGAGTGATGAGGATATGTGGATCAATATAATACTTTCTTATTCAGTGTTTACCATTTCTTTTCTGAATTTCTTTTAAAAACTATCTGTTCAGAGCAAGAATTATAAGACATTATTCAGAGACTGATAGCATACATATGACCATAGTGATACAAAGTGCAAGGGGGTAGGTTGCCTCAGTGTTTCTGTATTTTTCCAGAAATAATTCAATGATAACCACCAAGCAGATTGGAATAAGGTAAGGATACATATTTTAATTCTAATTCTTAATACCAAGGTCAGGAAATACAGCCGGAAAGCAAAAATTGGAAATAGAATTGAGTACTATAGATACCATATTAATAGAGAAAAGGTAGGAAAAGAAGAATAGAGAAAAATGAGAAAGAATGTGGAAAATAACTAGCAAAATGGCTTATCAAAGTGTACCTGCATTAATTATGAATAAGCTAAATAAATACCCTGTTAAAAAGCAGTGATTTTCAGACTGGTTACAAAAGCAAGAGTTTATTGTGTATTGTCCAAGAGAACCACACTTTAAATACAAAATAAAAATAGCTTGCAAGTAGCAGCATGAATACACAGTATGAAGGCAGCAGGCTAAGAAAGTTGGCAGGGTCCTATGTATGTCAGGCAAAGCACAGTGCTAGGCAAGAGCATCACTGCCGATAAAGTGGAACACTCAGTAGTGACAACGGTGCCAGTAAGTCAGAAAAATGTCTTTATTTATGTCCAGTAGTATAGATTCAGAACTAAAGGGGGAAATTAATAAGTTTATTATCCTAAGTTTATTATTAATAAGTTTATTATTTGAGATGCTAGTATGCCTAACAGTATTTTCTAGAAAAACTGACCAAAATAAAAATAGTAAAGAAACTAAGATCGAAATGACATTGCTTACCACCTTCTATCCTTCTGACTTGTGGAAATGACTACATACCCAAACTGTCAGATAGCAGGTGGAACAATTAGAACTCGCACACAGGTATACTAGAAATATCATGCTGAGAAAAGATCAGACACCAGTGCAGATGCCATATAATTCCTCTTATATGAAATTTTAGAAAACACAAACGTTTATAGTGACAAAAAGGAGACCCGTGATTGGGTTTGAGGTTAGAGATCAGCTACCAGGGGTTGTTCTTGTGTTCTTAGCAGTGACTGGCAGCTGGGGGTTTGCAGGTGCGCCTGCCTATCAAACTCATTGAATTGTACACTTTGGTGAAGTTTATATATATAGATGTATCTCAATGATATTTCAAAACAGTGTTTTAAAAAAGAATGAAAAAAAAGAATACATTGATATAATTATTGTGAGGTCTAGCTATTGCTAGTGATGTATGTGTTGCTGGCAAGGAGGGTTTCCATGGGACAGAGAGGGGAGGGACCTCCCAGTCCTTAGTGTCTTCTGTGGGCAGTGAGTTACCCATGGACTTGGTTTCCACAGAGTGCTGGAAAATGTGTACTCTCCCCATCTAGAAAATGGAAAGCCTATGATTCAATGCACTTTATTATGATTCCATAGAATAGTAAACATTTCTATGTCTCTTGAATTTAACGAGATTGCTCTTTGTTATATCTCACCCCTTTTGCTTAAATAAAAACTACTGTTGCTCACCACAGAGTGGTTTGTGAAAGTATTAATGAAAGTGGTTTTCATGAACTATTTTTCTCCTAAAAGGTCTAGAGTAATGCAAAAATGTTTTGTTTTTCTTCTGTTATTGCTGGGGATTGAACCAGAGTCTTGAGCTTGCTAGGTAAGAGCTATACCACCTGCCCTAGAGTAATAAAAATAAATGAAAGGTTACATTAGAAAGCAGGGTGAATGTAGCACTTTTTAGTTTTTTTTTTTTCCTTTTGCACCAGGGATTAAATCCAGGGGTATTTAACCACTAATCATTGAGCCACCTCCCCAGCCTACCTACCTATCTATCTATCTATCTATCTATCTATCTATCTATCTATCTATCATCATCTATTTATTCTTTTAAGGCAGGGTGTGGCTAAGTTGCCTAGGACCTCATTAAGTTGCTGAGACTGGGTTTGACCTTGTGATCTTCCTGCCTCAGCCTCTCCAGGCACTGGGATTAGAGGCATGTGCCACTGTGCCTGGTTGGGTTTATCTTGACTCAGTATTAAAATCTGTTGTTTTTGCTGCTATTAGCAGGATTGTGCTGGTAAATGTTTAACAACTGGTACCTTGGAAAGAAGGAAAAAAGCAAAAAGTCCATCTTTGTTACATTTGATCATTTCAGTGACTCACAGTCACACCAATTTTAAGGTATACGATGTCATTTTAATTCATCTGGGACAAAATTCACACGACTGAGTCTTTTCTGCTGATGCAAGCCAGCTCCAGTTCATCCCTGCTTTTAACCTATTTCAGGAACAGGATGGATTGAAGTTTATTTTATTTCACAGCTTTTTTGTTAATAGCACATTTCTTTGGTGGGCATATGGGTAAGTTTAGTTTCATGACACTCATTAGCAGAATTTGAAGCTCATTAACAGGCCTGTGTTACTTACAAGATGGAAATGCCCTAATAACAAGATGAATTTAGTGCATGGACAACAGCGACTTCCGTCTTCAACATACCCATTTATGTAATATTAGATTTGGAAAACGAACTTCAGGATTCCCTTGCCTCATTCTATTTTCAAGTTCATTTTCACTTCTTCAGAAAATTCTAATGACTGCTTTTAACTCTACTTCCCACTGTCTTCACTTCTACATTCCTCTTGCATGAACCACCTCTGGGATTATTGCAGTAGCCTGCTAATCTCTCTCTCCTCTTCCACCATTGACCTCCTATCATCTGCTCCAAATGCAATCATCAGCACTAGATTTCTGAGCTCTACGTCTGATCTTAACACTGTTCAGGTCAAACCCCTCTATGCTTCTGCATCACATTCATGGTTCAATGCTAAATTGTAACTTTGACCTACATGATCACCCCCCATCCTTCTAAATTTGTCTTCTCCCTCACTTACTTCTCTAGCCAGGCTGACCTGAAAATGTCTTGAAACTGCCTTAGATCATTTCCTCTACCTATAATTCTCTTCTGGAAGATTTTCATGTACTTTCCACCTTCATTTCCATCACAACATTGATTGAACATCACCTTCTCAGTGAAGCCTTACATTCTACTCATTCAGCTTTTGTTAAAATACATGTTACCACCCTATTCCTCCACTGGTCCTGAACCCTGTGCATCCTTTTTTTTACTTATGTTTCTTATTTTCCCCAACACTTATACCATTCTAGTATCTATGATATTGAGTTGGTCATTTTATTTTTTGCATCCTGTTTCTTCACTACAATGTGACCTTAATAAACACAGGAATTTTTGCCTATATAGAATGCCTAATATCTTTAATTTTATTCCTAATTGATTTATAATTGTGCTTGTTTAGGTACAGTGTGATGTTTTGATACATGTATACATTTTGCAATGATCAAATTAGGGCTATTTATATTATCCATCACTTCCAAAAATTTTTATTTCTTCATGATAACAATGCTCAAAATTCTCTTATATATTTTGAAATATACAACACATCATTATCTATAGTTACTTGTTTTGCTGCAAATACAAGTTTTTTGTTTGTTTTTCACAGAGGCTATACTAATTTCCATTTCCACCAAGAGTGTGTAAGAGTGACTCCTTTTCACTCTTTGCCAATGCTTGTGTTTTTTATTTTTTGTTTTTGATAGTAGTCATTTTAATGGGAAAGTGGTGGTATCTCATGATGGTTTAGATTTGCAGTTCCATGGTGATGAGTCATGTTAAACAGTTTTTTCATGTATTCATTGGTGATCATTATATCTTCTTTTGAGAAACATCTATTTAGGACTTTGGTCCTTTTAAATTAATTAGGTTATTTATTTTTCACTATTGAGTTGTTTGCATTCATTGTATATTCTGTATATTAACCTCTTGACAGATGCATAGTTTGAAAATATTTTCTCCCTATCTGTAGGTTGTCTCTTTACTCCATTGACCTCCTCCTTTGCTGTGCAGAATCTTTCAGTTTTATGTAATCCCATTTGTCTACTTCTGCTTCTGTTGCCTCTCTCATCCACAAAATCATGGCCCATACAGATGTCATGAAGCCTTTCTCTTGTTCTCTTCTAATGGTTGCATAGTTCAGTTGGTGCAGTTAAATCTTTGATCCATTTTGTGTTAATTTTTTTATGATGAGAGATAGGCTCTATTTTCATTCTTCACCATGAGGATTCCCAGTTTCCCAAACTCCATTTATTGAAGAGACTGTCATTTACTCATGATGCCTTTGTCCAAATTCAGTTGACTGTAGAGGGTGAGGGTACGGCTCATCACTCACCTATCATTCATGAGGCTCTGACTCCAAACTGCAGCACTTTAAAAACAAGCAAAGAGGAAGAGCAGATCATAAATGTGCAGGCTTTGTTTTAAGTTCTCAATCCAATTCTATTGGTCTATATGTCTGTTTTTATATTTGTATCATGGTGTTCGTTTTATCAGAAATTTGTATTATGTCATTTGTATCTTGTATATCTTTTTTTTTTTAAATTCAGCAATTTTTTTTTATTTATTCTTTTATTTACTTATTGATTCATTGAACACAAATGGAGTACAGCTATTGCTTCACTGGTTGTACACAAAGTAGAGTCACACCATCTGTGCATTCATGCATGTACACAGGGCATTGGTATCTGTCACACATTGTTATTAATAAAATGTCAACAGTCATATGTTTTCTCTTATCTATAGAAGTAGAGAAAAAATAAAAGAAAGATTGGGGAGCATTTCATGAAAATCAAAGGGAAATCAGTAGAGTAGAAAAAAAGTGACTGGGGACAGGAGAATAAGAGGGAATGGGAAAATACCTGGGAATAATATTGATGAACTTATATTGTTGCATTGTGTGTATATACACATATAAAACAATGAACAACACCATCATGTACAACTAGGTAGAAGAGACAAAAATATGGAAAAATATTCACACTTTACAGAGTGATCTGTAGTTTAAATGTAGTTCATATGAAAATACCAATGACTTTATTTATAGAAACAAAAAATCCTAAAATTGTCATGAAACCACAGAAGACTCCAAATGGTCAAAGCAATTTTGAGCAAAATAAAACCGGAGGCATCACACTACCTGACTTTAAGATATACAAAACTCTATTTCTGGAGATGTAATAGAAAAAATATTGTAAAAGACCAAGTTTCTACCACAGGATTTCATACATGTTATGAATAATTATAAATATACTTCTGTATACCCAGAAATACTCTGATAAATTTAAAAGGATTATTTACATATGTAATTTGTTTGCTGATATCAAATATTCCAATTTAAATATAATTTCACAAATAAATATTTCTTTAAAATGAATGCATAGGGCTGTCTGCTTGACTTCAGATATGATGGGGTGTTGCATGATTCATGGGCTTAAGAGACTGGAAAAGCACATGCAAGTCACAAAAAAAGTCAGTGATGCACTTAGGAATAATTTTTCCACTGCTTGGAATATGGAAAGACTATGGAAAGGAACACAGAGAGGACGTATGGAATATGGAAAACCTTAGAAGTCTTCCACAGGCCCCTAACTTTGGGGAAAACTCCACTGAGGAGGAAGACATTACACTGAGACTCTAGCATCTTCCCGTCCCAGGTGCACAACCAGAAGAAAATCAACCTTGATAAAAATTTGCACTCTCAATTTGTCTTCCCTGAGTATAAGTAACTTGATTGAATTATTAAGACAAGATTTGTTTATTATTTTACTTAAAGGAAATATTTTATTTGTAACATCATTAGAACAAGAAAATGATCAGTGTTTCCTTCCAGGTGAGGAATACTTTCACCTTATTTTCTATAGATTGTCATATAAAATTAACTTTAAAATGGATTGAGCAACATTATAGATTTGCACAACACCAGATGCCTCCATGCACATGATATTCATAAAAATATCATCCTTTGTAGAACAATCGTATATATGGATACATGAATGGATGAATGGATTCCTTGGGTCCCTGCTTCTAAGTTTTGTCTTGATGGAAAGTGATCTTTTTGTTTTTGAATCAGTGAGAATTCTTGGTGAGTAGGGGGAGCAAATGATCTTCCCATATTCCATTAGTCAGGGTTCATTCAAAGAAAGAGAACCAGTAAGAGACACATATGTCTTAGAGGTTTATTGCAGGATACTGGGTTATGACAAGGTGGAGGCTGACTGGGCAATTCCAAACACCCAAACACTGCAGGGCAGGCTGAGAAGAAGGACAGGGTGAAGTTGTAATCTTCAGGAGGAATTTCTTGCTCCTCTGGGAAACCCACTTCTCTTAAAGCTTTGCATCTGGCTGAATCAAACCCACCCAGATTTTCTCCTTAAAGTCAATTGATTATGAACATTAATCATATCTACAAAATAACTTCACAACAACACCTGCACCAGTGTTTGCATAAGTATGAACCATAGCCCAAGCAAATTGACAAAGAATGCTGAATGTCACAAAAGCACTGACTGACACTTCAGTCTTTGTCTTCTTTTTTTATTTTCCCCTCTGTCTTCTTGCTGTATTTTCTGTTTGGAAACCCTAGAATTCAGCATCACACTTTTGGAATTACACATTTATTTTACTAGGAACACTATGGTCAGTTTCTTTTACACTTGCTAAAATTCACATTGAAGTAAGTTCTGAAAAGTCATAACAATTGCATTTCTCAATGTAGAGATTCAGTTATCTTTTTCCTGATTTATAAGCCAGCAGGTGCACTGCATCGTTTACCTCAGAGTCATTCAGAAAACTGATCAAATGAGAATGATTCAGATCCCCACCTCAGAACCCTGAAATTGAAACTTGAGCATTGGTGCCTAGGAATTCACCTTTTTTTATAAATCAAAACTTGATAGCTTATATATAGTCAATGCCAAAAACTGTTGCTATGATTTTATGTTTATTAATTTTTGTTCTCTACAGAATACAGCAAAGCAAACTAATTTAACTTCTTTTCCTCCTATTTTTTCTTAATCAATTTTTTTTTCTTTTCTGGTTTAGTGTACTTGTTTTTGTAAGGGTGGGTTTGAATGTTTATAAGACCAATACTTTGCTTGGAATTCAAAGTTAAAATAGGTGATCAATATTTTTCAAAAGAGTCAAAATGAAATTGTCTGTGAAATATCAATAAGCATACAATCTGGCCTTCTGTAAGAGCCCAGGGAGGTTGTCTGTCTATTTAATACTCAATATATGTATACTGCTTAAAATTACAATTGCTCCTGAACTGTGTATCAATGTTACATTTTCCCAAGGGAGATAATACCTAAGGAGGTCGGTATCAATTTTATTAAGCACTGAGGAATTTCTCGCCTTCCTGAGCGAAACCATGTGCGGAGACCATCCATTCCTCCTAACTTGTCAAGCCCTATCCTGTTTGCAGAGATGTATAATTGGTCTATAACAGGGGGAGGACTTGACCTTTCCGTAAAACAGCGAGGTGTGCCGGAAAGTCCAGCACAGAGCAGCAGCATCGTGACACGTCTTAGCAGAACAATTGCATCACTGTAGGAATTGTTTTGCTTTGATTTGGAAATCTGGTTTTGATTTCACTTATACCTGCTGTTTAATTCAGCTTTTACATGCTCATTTGTTAAAGATAGAGTTGCTAGTTTTCAAACAATAGACTTCAGTGACTCAAAGAGAAGTTATCTGTACATTACATTTTGTTGACATAAATCATCTAATTGACATCTATAAAGGGCTGAAAAATCAGTTTCCTGTTCACAGATATAAATGATGACAACAAGGAGGTGAGGTGGTAGAAAAGCCCTTTTGGAAAGAAGTGGGAAAATCTTTCCAATCATGCCCATCATTACAATGTTATCTTAACAGATCAACATAAAAACTGATTTGGCTGATGTCCAACATGGGACCAGCCTTTGAATAATTTAAATATTCAAAATGAGAAGACCAGCAGCTCATATTGACTCCTTTCATCATAGACTAGAGCTACACACATGTGTTTAGTGATCTTTCTAACATGCGCACTTTGTCAGAGGGAAGTTGAGGGTGAAAGAAAAATACAGAAATCAATAGGATGTACTTGTTTAGTCATCAGTAAGACCAGTTCTGAGGTGAACGTTGTGAACTTCTCAAATCTGCTTTTTAATTATGTTCCTTATACCATTGGAAATCTCAAGCTCTTTGTGTATGTGAAAACATAGGTCTACAAACTCTGTGGCGGGGAAATTTTCTGACTTTACCTGAAGAAACTCTATATCAACCGTGTGTGGTGAGGGAAGAGCAGGTGAGAGGGAACAGCAATGAAGCTGGGTAAAGAATGCAATAACGGATGGAAAGAAATGACTAAGGTGTAGACAACCTTGAATAAGGAAAAAAATGCTAAGAATCTGTGAGCAAGACTTCAAAGAAGAGTTCCATCCATGAGACGTCAGAAGAAAGGCATTCTTGAGAGTTACTCTGTCGAATATCAGTATAGCAAAGTCTGGAGTTGAAATTAAAATCCATGAGCCAAGGATATGATTATCAGGTCTTAATTTACAAAGTTGATTTGTTCCAATAGAACTGTTTTAATATCACTGACGAGTCCACAATCATGAAATATATTGTCATATGTAATGAGGTTATCTCTCCTCCTGAAACATCAGAAACACTCCCACTGATGTCCAGATGAAAACATATAAAACACACCTTTTATCTCTGACAAGTTTGCATAGATTCTGTCATCCCCTTTCCTCTAAAGCCTCAGTGAGATGTTCCTTTTATTAAAACTAATCACAAGCATTTTTATATAAGTGGAGACGTGCTATCTGAATTTAGTTGTCAATTTATGTTCTTACTCCTCCAAATAAAATTAATGCACTTTCACCATGGTGATCTTTTTAGAGTTAAAGTCAGCCATCCTGTAGAATGGATTAACCTAGTGCTTTCTGTTTTACAAAAGGAACTCACAAAGCTACTTCAAGTTTGAGGTAGAACATGCACTGAGCCTTGCAACCATTTTTATAATAGGATGAAAATCTGGAGGATGATTCATAATAGTTGAAAAAGGATGAGATATAAAAATATCAGTGGTGACTGGACATTATAGAGAAAAGCTATGATTCTCCTTGTGATCACAAGATTTGATAGGAATTTAGTGACATGTTTTAATGTCTTGCATTACACAGTACATGAAAAATGAGTATTGATATAGAGAGGAGGAAGTAAAACTGAAAACCAGTCCTCCCATTAAAGGACAGATTAATACAAACAAGTGAAGAACATTCAGAAGCTTGGAACTTTTAATTTTCATGGGATATTAATTTTCATGACACGATTCAGGGACCTTTTAAAAAGTAAATTAGATTTTATTCAACCTAGACTTTTGCATTTAAATACATTTCTATCTCTCCATAAAAGTTGTCAAGGTAGTTATTCCTCTCCGAAGTATTTGCATTATATTTTAAGAAAAAAAGTTTTAGCTGTAGGACCTGGTGAAATATATTTCATTCCTTTGAATAGATGCACTTTGTATTAGATCTCTGTGTGCACCAATCAATTAGAAGGTGTATTACTTCAAGGAGCACGTATCCTTGGGAGATGAAATATAGACAAATAAGTAGCTATGAAAAAAAGATCAATTATCATAAATACTACAGTGCTTCAGGGAGTACTATGGCAATTCTATGGGACAAAAACCTACTGGTTTGGGGCATCATGCATAATATAAATAGTGACCCAAGTCAATGAGCTTGTAGCTTGCACAATCTGGTAGACCCTTTAAAACTAAAAAAATTAAAAAGTACATGTATTTGGGAATACATAATTCCTATTCCCTCAGGGTCTTGGAAGGGAATGTGCAAATGAGAGTCCTAGAACTTAATTGACCTGGTCCTGTAATTCTGTTCCCCCCAAAACAGTGCTGGGGATTCTACTAAATTATTTTGATTCATGAGTTCCATTGATAAAAGGACTAGGGACCTGGGAAGACAGTCTCCTTTGTTTTATCATAATTGACTAAATATTGACTCTTCAGATTTTCTGAAGTTGTATCCCAATGGACTATAATAAAAATACAAACTTTTGGACTTCATTCACTTAGGTAGTTGGAAATGACAGAAATATTTTAAGGACAGTATTACTCACAGATGTAAATGAATTGGATATGTACTTATTGAGATCACCTCTCACTTGGGTAAAATAAAAAGACTTGATAAATATGTTGACATTGGAATAGCAAAGAAGTTAGAGATCTAGGATTAGATGGAAATGCATAATGGAATGAACAAATCATTAGAGGGGGGAAGGAGATGTGAAATATTATATTTTCTATTTAATACACATAATTTCTATATAACATGTATAAAACATTGTACATATTATGTTTCATATGTACTGCTTGCAATAGGCCTGGATACACAGAGAAAATGGAAAGAAGTGTTGTTGACATTGTCCTAAACTTGGTGACTTAAAATCATCAGTGCTGCCATCTTGGTGAGAAGAGCTGTTGAAAGTTTGGACCTTGGGAAATACAGTATCAGAGAAAAATGAGGTAAAGGCTTAGGAGTCATCGTCATACAAATCCTATTCATGGGTATGGTTCCTTCTCCAGTGTTACCATCTAAAGGAAGATATGAGCAATATTGATTATTCCAGGACTGATTGGATCAATTTATCACCATGACTTCTCTCTCTCCGTCTTTATAAAATAAAGAAGTGAGACCACTTCTTTACCACTTTTATGGTCTTTTGACTAATTGGATTGGCCTGACCACGGACATTTACCAAGGTCTTTCAAAATTTTAGTGGGCACATTATTCAGGGATCCTATTAATAAATTATTCATTTTCTCATTCATCCAGAACTCAGTGGCTACTCTGTTCCAGCAACTACCTAGACACATGAAGAGAGGGATTAATAAAATTCCATGTACTTTGAGAAACGTGTCTCAAGGGGAATTCTAACAGAGCAAGTGCTGATCATAATGAAACATCACAAGTGTTGAGGTAATGAGGTAATAATGGATTCTATATTTATATGGGTAAAATATACTTACATGAATATAACAACAGTGTGCAAGAGTGCCGTAATAATTAGGTGACATGATGGTTATAGTTTCTTAAAAATAACAAATAAAAGAGAAGTAAAATCTTTTGACCACTTTTACTCTCTAGGTGATGTCTCATTTCCTCTTCTTCACAGCAAAATTCCTCCAGAATTCTGTCAATATTTGCTGTTTTCATTCTCCCTTGTCTTCTCCTTGACTTTCTCTACTTTGAATTATTTTTTCATGAAACTTCAATGAGAGAACTTGAGTTGCTTCTTGCCATATTTAATAATTATTTTTTCTCCATTTTATTTGTCAGGAATCTTGAAAAAAATGATCACTATCTTCTTTAAAAAAATCTTCAATCTCTGGATTTGTTGATAACACATTTTCGTGGTATTTCTTTTCATGGACTATTCTTTTCTGATTTCCTTTGATAACATCTTGTCCTTTGCCCAAATCTGTACAATCAAGTATTCCATAACCAAGCCTGTAACTTTTTTCTAACTATATTATTTCCTTCGTTGATCTGACTCAGTCCAATGACTTTGAAATTTCTTTTGGTGCAAAGTACTTCCATGTATACTCATGTCTATCCAAATTCTCTCCTTGCTTTCAGACTGACCTTTTTTACCCAAATTCAACATTACTCTTCAATGAGCATGCAAAGTTAATATATTTAGAACAACTTGCTTTTCTTCTTTTAACTTTTTCCTCACTTATGTTCCCCTTTAATAAATGGCACCACTTACCATTTGCTCACATCAAAACATTAAAAAGAATGTATTATTTTTTCTTTTCCTTTCATAGACCGTATGCAACGTGTTGAAAAGTGGTATCATTTCTGGTTTCATCATAAATCCCAAATCAGAGAGCTCAGCAACATCTTCACTGAAAGATCTTTGAGCACACCATGACCATCTCTTAACCAGACTATTGCAGTCTGATTATATCCATACTGCACTCCCACCTCTCACCTCTTTCAGCATGCACATTCTGTTCTTGTCCACATTGCACACAGTTTGTCTTCTCAAAGTCCACTCAAGTCATATCACTGTCTCTCTTAAAACTTTCTACTTTTTTCCATGCACTTGGAACAAAATCCAAAGTCTTCACAATGACCCTCACACATTGTATATTATCTGGCCCTTCCATATCTCTCTGATTTGAATCCATTCATCCACATCTTACTAGCTTCACATTCTGTATTTTTTCCCTCTGTGCCTTGCACATGATAAATGTCTTCATCATAAGACTTTTGAACTTTTTGGGTCTTCTACCTTCAAGAAACTCTTTTCTGTTGTTTGTTTGTTTGTCTGCTTACATCTTGATGTGGATTTTTTTTTCTTTAGACCTCAGCTGATGTTTTACCTTTTAGCAAAGTTTTCCACAACCACATTAATGTAGACCTCTACTCACCTATTATTGGTTAGTTACTATTTCACTGTTGGGATTTATTTCTTAGAAACTGAAGTTAGAAGTAAATATTTATTCATTTATGTGCATTTCCTAGCTTTCCCCACTCGAATATAAATTCTATGAAGACAAAAACTCTTTTTTTTTTTTTGGATACATAGTAAATGATTGGTAATGATTTGTTCAATAAAAAAATTGGAGGAATGACATGAGTCAGCTTATTAGGAGTGCCAGAAGACAAGAATGTACTCAGCCAGGTCATGTCTATCATCCATCAACTTTAGTCTTCAATGGAGCATGTTACTGTGGAAGGCCTGGCTGCCTTTCTAACATCATACTTATTGACTGACATGTACAGTCATTCCTATTCTAATTCATTCTAATTTCTTTTAAGCAACATAGTATGAATTTATGATATATTTTGGAAGAATGCCTGACATTTTCTTTTTTGCTTAGAGAATGAGCAGTTCACTAACAGAAAGAAGCAAGAGAACGTAGTCATCTAAACATGACCCAATAAGGTTTCTGAGATTCAAAATACAATATTCTATATTTTAAAATCTAACCTCTTTATGACTTGCATTAGATTTGTCAGGAATGATCTCATCCAAAATATATTCTGTTACATGATATGAGCTGAACATTTTGAAAAATTTCAATGCTATACAAAATTGGTATTTATTCAGCAGGATAAAGAGGAAGGACTTGCCTAAGGTCAGTCTCTTACCAAACCCTTTGAATTTTGGTTAGGAAAGCCAGAATTCATCATTGCAGGAAAACCTTCAGGATAGATTTCCTTTCCTCATTTCATCTCCGGTCATTACAGAATGGCTGCATTGCAGCCGACATCAGTTTAACCCAGTGACACCCTGTGGGCTTCAGACTCTTGCAAAGGCATTTTGCATAGACCAGTTCCATTTTACTTCTCTATTTTTTCTATGGTCGTAATGGCCCACAATTTTTCCTTTCCTCTCTTCCATATTCCACTTAGCACAGCACTCACCCTCAAAAAGTTTGCAGTGAGGAGCACAAAGCAATGTTTCCTTATAGAAAATGTTCAGACTGCCAGCAACTGTTTTCTTTATCTGAGTATTTTCTTTATCCATATACAGTGTGAGGGGTTGATGCGACTGATTTTTAATTCTTTAATTTTAATGAGAAAAGATGTGGAATTGCTATTCAAAAAATATAAAAGCAAAATAAAATTTAGGATGACATATCATCAAATAATTGTGTAGCTGCTGATTAAATAAATGTTTCTAATGGCATAAAGAAGTTGGTGAACATATTTTTTATTAAGGGTTTAATTGAGCAGAATCATTATGTTTTGACCTACTGTTATAAATATTGTACACTTGGTTGACATAGTCATGGTAATAGGAATATAATGATATCTTGTTTTGCCAGTTCTCTTAAAGCAATAATATAAATATGTAAAATTGCCATTTTGAGTAATCTTTCTCTCTTCTTGGTTTTAATATAAATAAGTCATGGTTATAGTCTTTCAAGGTAATTTTAAATAATTCAAAAAGAACAGAAAATCATCACTTTAATAACAGTAGCAAAGGTAGTCTTCCTAGAGAATGAAAGTTTCCAAAATATGCCCACATACCTGCACAATCTACTGGTTTTTCATTTTCACAACTGTTTATTGAAAATCTATGTTTATTTTGGAGAAAAAATAAACTAAGAGATACAAATATAACATATTACTGGAAATCACTGTTTTGATTTTTTTATGTCCCATTTTAAAGCTTGTTGGTCAGCACCCTTACTTGATAGACTCTAATCTGATGTCTGCCACATTTCCAGTTTTAAAACCAATATCTGCTATACACGTTCTTGTTATGTAACCTCATCCTAACCTTGGAAGAGGCTGTTCAGGTTGTGATTACCTGGCATATTTTAGGTAAATACTTGCTATTTTTAAATTATGGTACCATTAGACTAGAAAAGGCATTTTCTTAATAAAACTAAAAACAAATAGAAAACAACAAAGTGGTGCTAAATGATGTTGCAGGAATTGCTATTTAAAGAGGGTAGGAAATACTTTTGACCGTTAAGAAAAATGGAGAAGAATATTTTCAATTCTAGGCTTATTTTCAAAATTGTGAAGATGAAAGGTAATTTATGTCAAGTGGAAAAAGAAAAACCTGATGCTCATCAGAAAAAAAAAAAGCTACAAAAATTCCTTTTCCTTATTTTTCTCTACAATGCAAAAAACTTTTTACTAGAAACAAAGTTGTAGTATGTCAGGAGATTTATCCCTATGGGATAAAGAAAGGGTAAAATACACCCTAGAGTCTTTAAGAAAGGCTACATTTTTTTTTTTTATCTTTGGTTAAAGCACTTTTGAATCAAATAGAAGACAGAAAACCAGATTGTCCACCAGAATATTCATGAAGAGGACATGAGTCAAATCAAGTAAAAATTAAAGAAAATACTGGACACAATTTAATACAATTCACTATGTACCTCAGTCTAGTCCTCAAATTTTGAGAACTAGTCAGCTGTGTGCTTATGTATGGTTATGTGAACACGTTTCCCTACATAAATGGAGACACTAGAATTGGAATTTGATAGAAATTACCCAATTGTAGAGATACTCGATAGCTATTTAAGTACTTCTGAACCACTTAAAAAGATGATGTTTGATGTATTTTTTGATAGTTTTGTGAACTAAGACACTTGCCTCACATGAATTTTTATGAGGAAAAATAGTTTGATTATAAGCACCAAATTCAGCAGACTGTCACATGCAACTTAATTTCAGGGGAGTAATTCTATTTTCCAAACTAATTCTAATTCTCTTGAAATCGTAGTTAATTGTTACAGATTCACAATACCTTGACTATTTTTGTATATCATTTTAAATTTCTTTTGACTGAGTTTCTTTCTTTTCTTCCTAAAGATTGTGATATATTTACAATATATATATATATGCACTAATTATATATATAATTATTGGATGTACATATATACATAGTTATATGTAATTATTAGATGGAATCAGATTTATGAGTTAGGTTTTATTTCACTATTTAGGTAAGAAATAACCAACTGATATTATCATATATGGAATCTCTAATTAGGACAGATCTAATCCTTTTGCCTCAAATCAGGACCCCTATAATGTGTAAGTCAAAATTGTTTCCATACTAGGAAGACTGGAGCCTGTGCTGAGAACCATAGCATCTTATTCATTTTACAGGCTATTAGATGTCATTTAAAATTAATGCCCTAATAAATTGGGGTGTTTGATTTTCTTTGAATGTATTGGAGAAAACAGAGGAGACACTTTCCTCTCCATATGCCCAACCTAAGTCCAAGGAAGAAATTGCTGTGGAGTTCAGACAGATCCAATCGATGCTGTTATATGTGGATATTCTTTTCCTGTGCATTAATATATTACAGAATTTTCCCAGAGGACTTCTTGCCACTCACCACATGCCTTAAGTGTTTCTTTCTATAGCCACCCAGCTTGGCTACTCTTAGTAACTGTATATGAGAGCATTTCAGAATGTTACCATTGCTCCGAGTCTCGTGGGTGACTTCAGTTTCTACAATCTTTCCTGCTTTTTGTCTCTCTCTTTTGCTATCAACTTTAGGGGTTGTATTCCTTTTGCCCGTGTTAACTGGTTATCTTAATTCATGCTCTGCAATTTGACTAGTATTTATGTGCCTCTTAACGTCTTTGATGGATTTCTGTATATTCTAGACATTAAGCTGATTGGTATGTATGTCCTAAGTCATTTAATCTCCCCACAACCCCAGTGCTATTATGATCTACATTTCAGAGATGGAGAACTGAAGCTCAGATTGTTATGTAACGAACTCACCAGAAATATTAGCACTGTGTAAGAGATAAGATTTGAATGTGTGATGTCTGACCCTGGAATCTACTGTTTCTGTTGCCCAGTTAGAAAAACATATCCAGTTGTGTCTGGTTATCTGCCTCAGAGTCTAAGAAATGGGCACTGATTTGGCTGAGATCTCAGCATCCAGCTGAGTAGCAAAGGGTACAAAAGAATATACAAGGTCAGGATGATCTGCATGCATTAAAAGCAGGCTGAGATTCTGTAACATTTATGCATTAATATTATAATTAATATTAAAAATAAAATCTATTTGCTCTACAGTTTCACTTCTCTTTCTTTCTATCTCCCTCTCTCCCACTCTCTCTTTTTTTGTTGTTTTTATTCTGTATATAACTATTTTCAAATATTCTTGGTTCATCTGGAAGATTTTCCAGGGAATGCTTGCTTTGATAGATTCAGAATAAAATCCCCAAATAAATCTACCTTTCTGGTAGTAGAAATGAGTGATTTGCAAATGATAGATAACTAACTACTACCTATGGGCAAATCTTTCTAAATATTATTTCCTTCTGTTCTGTTTGAGCTGTTTTATGAACGTGTAAGTAGGAATGACACTGTGTTGAAGTATATTTCTTCTCTGAACTGAATTGTATGTGCTTCTATTATAACCCCCAGGGTGAATGAAAATCGTGATTGGAATTTTCATATTCTAATATTTACAGCAATGAAATCTAAAGTAGAGATCATTACATTTTCCCACCACTTGTGTAGCAAGAATAGCTGAAAATACCATAGTATATGTTTGGCATTAGATAACCAACCATGAGTTTAAAATTTTCATATATTCCAGAATGAAATAAAAACCTCTCAAAGGCCTAGCAGATGGCATACTACTTCTCTCTGATTCTGAAGAGCTATACACATAAACACACACACACACACACACACACACACACACAAACAGGGTCTTGCATGTGCAACAAAAAAAATTACAAAACCCCTCTGCATTTGTGTTGCTGTACCTATAACACTGCACTAGAGGGCAGTGCAGCTATGATCATTCTGCCTTGCCAGATTTTGATCAAATTTCCTGATGCTGCTACAGAATATAGAAAGCATACATTAATTTAAAATAAACGGCACACATTTGTTTTAAAAGCACTTAGCTTGTACCTGATGGTTAATAGATCTGAATTGCTTGGAGCCTGATGCACACAGAGTAATGAATTTAACAGAATTTTTGAGGGGGTGAGGGGAAAAGACGAATATGAACTGAATTCTTTCATTTGCCTGATACCTTAAGGGAAAAAATCAGAAATAATGCAGAACTGTTATGAACAAGCTGGTAGGTATAAGTATTAGTTTACATGTAAATGAATGTAGCTTGCAAAAAGAAAAAAAAAGGATATGTTTCAAGTAGGTTCCAGCATCTTGTTTGAAATGCAGAAGAGCAATTTGTATTTATATGAATTTAGGGAATGCCTCATGTTTCCTTAGGTCTTCTTGAAGATTTGCTTTTATTCACCATGGCAGTGGGCATTTGGAACATGATATGGAGGCTGTTCAAAGACCTCTTATGTCTTAAAGGAGACATAGAAGGCTTATTATCAACTGAGGCTCTGCTGTGGGGCTGGATCTCTGAAATACTCTTCAGGAGGGTGAAGTGGGCAGAGAGGAATCAAGGGATATGTTAGGGTATTATTCCCCTTCACTGGCAAAAGTTAAAAGAATAAATTTATAAACATAAGGCACCAGAAATAAAAATATCCTTTCCTTCTATTTCCTACAGTGACATGAGATATATATTCTAGATTGTAGACAGAGCTGCCTTGGAGATAAATTGTCTGATTTCAGCATCTCAGCGGTGGATAATAGATTCCCCTCAGAACCACATAATTAAAAAATGACATTTCTGCTACTTTGTGCCAACTTAGTATTGCTGTTGCCCCTGGCTTCTGGGCCTGGGAACCCTGCAGCTTACAACCAAACAAATTTTGCATTATTCAGTGGGACAATGTAAGGTCGTGTTAACAAAAAACTTCCTTCTGGGGGGACCAGAGGACTTCATTGCATTCTTTTCTACAAATTGCTGTTTCTGCTTTTCATCTTCTTTTTAAAAAATCCTGCGGACAAGAAAAGGATATGAACGATGAGATGAGGACACCTACTTATTACAAATTAGCCAGATGAAAGAGAGCACATGCAAGGGGCAGAATAAATTGAGTCTAATTTTAGCACCTTTTTTTTTTTTTCTCAAAGCTGAAAGTCAGAATCAGCCAAAGAAGAGACAAATGCTATGAGAAAGATATGTAAATCAAAGTGTTATTTAGGTCCATATCCTAGGATATCTTTTGAAAGAGATGGTTAATCCTTATATGGATTTCCCCCCAGGGAGTTTCCTGAAAGGCAATTGATAGTAGTCCAAAGGACAGCTCTTGGTGGGTCTCCCAGTTCACTGTATATCTCTAAAATAATGTGTGTGCTAGACAAGACTCCAATTAACAGTTACTAAAGCGTAAATGGATTTGCAAATGTCACATAGCTGGTAATTAGTGAAACCAGGACTAGCAATGGATCATTTGATTCCTATTTGAGACATTTAACAAACAGAATTCTGCAGGTATCTTTAGTTCAAATAATAAAAGCACTCACAAGATTTTTTTGTGAGGATATGTCTCCTTAAAATATATACATATATATTAACTATTATATATGCATATATTGCAAAGAATTTAAATATATATATATTGCAATTAATTTAAATTTGAGATATTTCAATACTCAACATAGGATTTTAATCTTGGGATCTCAATCTTTCATCCTTTGAGCATGTGAATTTTATTTCATCTTTCTGAGGCTGAATGTTCTCACTAGTAAAAAGCAAAGGCACTTAGCTGAGTTTGACTGACACTTTCCCAAAAGTCCTAATGAGCATGTGTTTTAATCAGTTTTTTCTGCTGCTATGACTAAATGATCTGACCAACACAATTATAAAGGAGAAGTTTATTTGAGGGCTCATAGTTTCAGAGCTCTTAGTCCATAGATGACCAGCTCCATTCCTTGGGGCTCAAGGTGAGGCAGGACATCATGGCAGGAGAGGGTGATGGAGGGAAGCAGCTTACATCATGGTGATGAAGAATCAGAAAAAGAGAGAGAGTCTCTACTCTCCCGATAAAAAATATATAACCCAAAGCCATGCCCCAATTCCAGTTTCCTCCAGTCACACTCTACTACTTCAGTTACCACTCAGTTACTCCCATCAGGGGATTAATTCACTGATTAAGACTCTCACAACCCAATAATTTCTCCTCTGAGCCTTCTTTCATTGTCTCACACGTGAGCTTTTGGGGGACATCTCATATCCAAATCATAACAGCATGTAAAACACTGTGTACTTAATCATTTGTCCACAACCATATTCAAGAAAATGTAAGGGGAAATAATCATAGATTTTTAATCAATATATAATACCTTAAAAATTAATCTGTCAGTCTCAGAGTTCAGAGTTTTTGGAAGATGATGGTCCTAGGACCACACATTTCCACAAAATTTGGGTAATTTGGGTCAGCAGTAAAAATCATGTGCTCTTCTCATAGAGATTTGTGAGTGTTTTAGGGATTCGGGCCCAAAGCCAGTGATTAGTATGTTTTCAGAGTATACACAAAATGTCTGTCCCTTTTAGTTTAAAGTATCAGGGTACATACTTTCTCTCAGTACAATGTAGATTCAGAAAACAGATTCTCAAGTTTCAGATGTAGCTACACTTGCTTTGTGATTCTTTTTTCATCATTGGATTAAACTTTCTGCATTTCACTTTAGTTTTCTTTATACTTGTACAATGGAGTCGTTAGAATTAAATGAACTATGTATTAATTAATATTGCAGAATGCATACCATATTTACCTATTCAAAAGGGATTATTATAAATAGTATTAGTAACAGTCATTGTCAGATAAGTATTATTTTCTTCTGAAAGTCAAGGAATATTCTAAGAATCAAGGAATATAATATTCTAAGAATCAAGGAATAGTCTAAGAATCAAGGAATATAATATTCTATTGAAGCATAAGGAATGAAGAAAACTGGAGACATAATTCAATTTACATCAGATGAAAGTTTTATGTGCCCATAGGGAGATTATCTCACTCTAATTATTCTGAATTATTGATAACAATATTGCTAAAGTGATAAGAAAAGTATGTTACACAAAACAAAGTACAATGGAGTGTCTCTTATATGGACCACGGAAGAGACATATAAGAAAATACATTTGTGTATTCTTATTTGTGGAGAATAGATACTAAATAGTAAGCAGGAACTCTCAAGATCAGTTACAAGCAGGGAGAGTGTTAAAAATTGGTGAGGAGATGGGAGAATAAAAGTGGGTTAGTACAGATATGGGTGGAGTGTCACTGTTGGAGTGTGTGTATGTTTATAGCTCTGAAATCAAGTTTCATGGTTGAATTAGTCGGTTTTCAATTACTGTAAAGAAAAATGCACAGCAAACTAATTATTAAGAAAAGAGGGTTATATAACTCGCAGTATTGGAGGCTTAAAACTCCAACACCAGCTGGCCCATTGGTTCAATATCTGGTGAAGAAGGCACCAGGGTGGAGACACATTCTAACATTGAAATACTGAGGTTCAAACTCCAATATACGAACCCTTGGGGGACAACCTCAACTCAAATCCAAACCATAGCAATGGTGGTGCTTCACTTATGTAAAATATAGATTAGAAATTAAAGACCCCCAGGTTGCAAGGGCAAACAAGGTCAGTAAGTAACAAACCTAACTGGATTATTAACTCCCTAAAGTGGGTAAAACCATAAGAAGCAAGTTACTTTGGAAGATAGTGTTATGACAATATGGTGAATGGCTAAAAAAGAAGCAATATGAATATATACTCTAGCTGGTAACATCTCTTCAGAGAGATGTGTTATAAAATATGAAACTAGGTTTTTGTGTGTAATAGAATTGAACAAGTAGATTAATAAATTGTGGATATGATCAAGGTTTCTGCAAATCAGACAAAGAAATAATAGTAAAGAAAGGTGAAAAGCTAGAATAACCCCTAGTTGTTGCAATGGAATTGAGAGCTCATAAAGTTATAGGTTTTGATATGTATAAGAAAGAATGAAAAGAAATAAATACATACAGATGTGTACATATATGCACTAATGATACATTATGTAATATATACAATATTATCTATCATACATAATACATTATGAATAATATATTGTGGGTGATATATGTGCATTATTAATAATATATCTGTCATAGCCATTTGCATTTAGTATAATATAATATGACATACATATTTTATATTATAATAATGTATATAGTACATGTGATGTACTATATATTTAATCATATAGTATATCATTTATTTATCATAATACATATAATTTTATATAATATACATGACATATATTTCTTATATATAATTTGCATTCATTTCCTAGCTTGTTGTATTGGAGTAGTCTAGTAATATCATTGCTCCAGAAGCAATGAGCATAACTAGTATAGCAAACAATCTTATCTGCAAAGTTGTATTTTGCAGATGTTGTGTCTGTCTTGTAACAATGGCAACAGGTGAAAAGGACTCAAGTACCCACTATCTCCAAGGCCCTGTCAACTGAAAACCTTTAAGCAACAAGATAAATAGTGATAAAATCAGATTATAACCTGTAAAATAAATAGTCATGAGTCTATGCTGATAGAAATAAATTTCACAACTCAGTAAATAAATGAGAAAGAAATGATAGCTCTCCCTTGAAAGACAATTACTATTAACTAAAACTAGAATCAGAAATAGACAATGTTCTTGGACAAAAACCACGCTATAGGAGCTGCAGAAAATAATCATCAATGATGACTAAATTAGTGAGCCAAATATGATGGATATTTGCATAGTCATGAAGTAATTTCCAGCAGGTTGCCTATTTATTACAAAGGAGAACTGGTAAATTTACAGTGGAGACACTTGACTGACGGATCCATGTAAACACTACAGGCTGTAAGATATTGGCACGAGATTTCTCCTGATGGGACACAATGAGAATGGTAAAACAACACTTTGTTGGCATTTGAAAAAATATAGCAATTGAATTATGAATTATATAATATATGTGTGTTTATGCATGTTTGTTTATTTTCTGATTTTGATAATATACTATGGCCCTATCCATTATTAACTTTAGGAGAAACTATTTGCTAGAGCTCTATTATTTTGCAAATTTTCTATAAGTCTAGAATTATTTCAGAAGAAAAAGTTTAAAGAGAAAACAATGAAAATATTCAAAGATCCAGGCACTTTAGTATTTAGTACTTATTTTAAAAATAAAAAAGGAAAACCATAGGAAAATTCTTAATGCTGAAGATGACAGACATTTAACTTATGTTTGGAAAGGTAATCTAATTTTCAATAATGATTATGTAATTAAATTACTCATTATTCCAGCAATATAGTGGAATACAGAAGTTATCTCAACTTTCTAAAATAGAGTATTATTCTTATTTTAAAGGAGGGGTCAATTAGCAATTAGAGGGATTAAATCATTTACTGACAGCCCAGAGCCTAAATTTGTTCTTTAAGTACTAAAGAAGTGCTTATTATGGTGTTCCTAAGATTTCAGTTTGTAGACGTAACGTCTAGGTCTTATAATATAAATGTAAAAAGTACAGTGTCCTCATTTAAGCATTAAGAAACTAAATTCAGAAAAGATGTATATTAATAGCAGGTAATTTCCATGAGCATATTCATGGTCTATTTGTGTTCTGCAAACCTTCACTACTAACTTCCCCTGAGGTCATGCAGCTGCTTCAAAGATTCATCTCTCCCATTACACTGAACCTATATTGAAAGAGGGCTAATGGAAACTTTATTTTACCATGCTATCTTTACTATTTTACCATGCTTTCTTTATTAAAATGAAAATATAAATGGTAGATTTCTCTGTAATTGTGATTAAATGAAGAACGTTATTTAAATTCTACAAAGTTGACAGAATCTTAGAAAGTATCACCTTCAATATGATCAGCAAAGCACATATACAACTCATCCAAAGCAACTAAACAAACACTGCAAATTTCAAACTTTTATTGGCCATTTCTTTATCTGTAAGTCACTTTTCACATGTAGTTTGACTAGTCAATGTTCTAAGGACAAGCATGGTGCTGGTCATGAGTCAACAGCTCATTTATATAATGAGGTTAAACTTGAGCCTTGAGCTCTGCAGGCTTGGGAGAGTCCACTTACTCTCTACTTTACTGGTGAACTTGTGTCAATTTGGCAAAATACATGTTTTAATGAGGCACTGAGAAGAGAATTCTTCCAAAGAGAAAGAGAAGAATATAGAAGTATAGAGACTTTGGGCTGGTAGCTGAGCCTTAATGATCAGTGTGAAGGGGATTTTGAGTAGAGTGTTGTATTAAATGGTCCTGGTTATGTCCGCAAAGAAAGGAGTATCTCATTTGAAACCACATCTGGGAAGATTAAATGTTAGGAAAAGATTTATAGATTGTTTTTGTTTTTACTCTCTCAGTGTGAAACAACAGCAAAAGGAGGAAGGGGAGATACCTTCTTACAACATGTGACATCCATCAACCACACGACTTGTTCCCCTGAGGCTCAGAACATCCTGGGAATGTTGATGTATTTGTTCCCAGAGTTTCTGGAGGACCTGATGTCCCTAATGAAAGGCCTCAATGCAGGTGCTGGGGACTCCTGCAAAGAATCTTTCTCAAGTGTGTGGACTGCGGAAGACTCTCCAAGAAATTCCTCTGGCCCTTAGAGGTTGAAGGGAAGGGAACAAGTCAACACAAGACCAAAGCAACCAAAATTTCCCCTTCATGGGTGCCACAACCTCTGGAGAGGCTCAGAAAAAAATTCAGTGAAAATTTATAGAACGGTTTCATTGAGAAAATTTATGTTACTGAGAGCAACAAAATCAACAGAGGAGTTTATTACACTTAATACATACATCATCTTAGTTGCAGTCTTGAACAATAACAGATACCAAAACTTTGAGTTTCTATTTCTTTTAAATGCAGAAGAAAAATATACCTAAAAAGTATTGGTTCTTTTCAAAAAATTAACATAGATCCATTCCTTCAATGAGTTAGGGTACAATGCTAAACGGAATTGGAAAATCTCCACCAAAATTCCATAATTGCTTGAATCAAGAGTGTGTTCTAAGACCAGATCTAAGAGCACACAGGTTGGCCAAGCAACTCTCCTTCAGGGAATCATTCAGGGCTCCAAGCTGATGGAAGCTCTGTCATCTTGTATGTGCAGCTTCTAAAATGCTCTGGAAGTTATTCCCATCTTGGTAACAAGAAAAATAGAGCACATGGCTGTACATGGGAGATTTTCACAAGACAAGCCTATAAGTGTTACATATTCCTTCAGCTCACCTTCTTCTGTCAGGAAACTATTCTGGTACTATGTCTCACTGCTGGAGAAGTGAGTCTATGGGCTGAAGAAGAAAAGAATATTAGTCTTGGCAAGCAGTGAATACCTTTTGCCATATTCAGTAGGCATGCTTTGAATTGTTTTTTCTTTTAAACAGATTTTACTAAGAACTTGAGAGATGACCCCTTAGTACTTGGCTTAGTACTCAAACAATATGTATTCAATAAATCCTCATTGAATGAGTAAATGAGTCACATCTTCTGAAGGGAGCTCAATTTTAAAGTGAGCAGCTGAATTCCTAAATGAAAGTTGGCTGTTTCATTTCATTGTGTAGAGAAGTTGTTTAGTTAGAACTTACTTAATTTGTCCATTGAGCACATTTATTCAGTGTATGTTGACAAAAAACCTATTATTTGCCAGTGTTTTAGGTTTGTGGAACACTACAGTCAACAAGGTGGTTGAAACACCCCCTTTAACAAAGAGCACATTCAAGGCAGTTAGTGAACATTGAGCAATCATACATATTCATGTATTCAATAAATTATAGTTTCATATTGATTATGCTTTTAACCCTGTCCTGGGTTCAGGAGCTGGACTAAATAAAAATAAAAAAAAAATGCTTTCCCTTAGCAAGTTTAGATTCCAATGGAGTGGTTGACTATAAATAAACTAAATAAGTATAAAATATAAGCATATTAAAGGACTGGCTGTAGTGTGATGGGAAAACTAGAGCACAGGAAAACCAGCAGGTCATTTCCCAAGATGAGATCAAGGACCATAATGGTAGTCAAGCTTCTTGAGTGTGGAAAACTTTAAAATCAGGAAGTAGGTCACAATAAAGCCAGGGGACTGTGCGGTAGTGCAGCTAGAGACCTCCATGTGTATCTTGGCAGCTCTCACATGATTTGACAATGGAAATGGGTATGAAGTCCTCAACTGAACTAACAACATAAAGGATGCTTTTGTTCATGAGATGATCAAAGATCAAAGCAGAAGAAGGTCCTATGGAGTTTTATTTTGCAGGTAGAGTGTAGCATTGGGTAGTATGAATGGAAAGGATAGGTCAGCAGTGAGAATCTGCCATTCTGTTTCCAAAAGAGTGTTCCCCAGGATGACAAGCTACCTGAAGACTAAACAAGGTATAGTGGATGGTCTGCATTCTTAGGACAATGGCCCAGGTTATAGTGTCCATCACTCTTCTCTTTGATGGTGAGGTAAATCTCAAGGAAACATCTTTACCGGAGTCCAGCAATTGCAGAATGTTCTTGGGGAAAGAAAGCTGGACACCCCCTTGACTTTGGCACATATCACTAAGCCTTTCCAATTCAAAAAAGTCATCAGCTTACAAAAGAGATTGAGGATGAGGAGGTAAGTCCCACCAACTTCACTGCAAACATGTTTGACTTGAGCACCTGTGCCTCAAAATTTTGCTTATGTTCAAGGGTCATACTAGCAGTCTGAAGACCTACCATATTCTCTATGTGCATCCATGACATCACCTACCTCGTGTCCATGTTACAGAAATGTTGGATGAGATGGTTCTTATAGGTTACTTGAATTGCTAATCTTTCTGCCAACAAGGCAAGGCCTTGACTACTCTTTGTTCCATTCCCCAAAGTTGCAATTGCAGAGAATCCTAAAAGAAGGGATAATATTTCCTTCAGGGACAAAATGCTAACTTGTCTACTGGTTGCTATTATAAGGTAAGGACTTAAGAAAAGCCAGTATTCCTCAGCAGCAATGAAAATACACTGTGAGTGTAGCATCTTTCTGGGACTCTCTGCATTGTGGTGTGTGGGGTCAAGGGAAAATGATACAAATATGTTGGTGCTAAAGTTGTTTGTGGTATCATTAAATATAAAGATCTTTGTCTCTGACCCAGTAGTTTTGTCTTCTGATAACATTCAGTAAAGACTACAAGCTAACATTTTATCCTGTCTACGTAGTAAAATCAAACCCAAGACCTGTTGGAAATCATAGGGTGGTGTTCTTTATAGTCAATGTATGTTTGAGATATTTTGAGATGTTTATTAAATATTCAAGTGAAGAGATCTAATACATATTGATAAATATGTTCTTATGATAACCAGAGAGTTTTATACTATTGGAAAAATTAGAAAGTAAACTATCAGGATACATAAGTAGTTATATGAGAATACAACTTCAAGTTGAAGACATTTCAATGTTGACACAATAGCAAGTGCTAATAAATGCAATGGGATTTTTAGAGTGATTTTATTGCTGTTTCATGTAACCAGTACAAACTTCTATGGGTTAAGATAACTTATTCCTTGGAGCATGATAGTCTGGTCCTTGTCCACATTTTCATCTTATCTCATGCCAATTATATCCCATTAATATTGGCATATTTTGTTCCATGAATGTGGGCAACTTTACCTACCATATATCCTTGCCTCATTCACTTTCCTGAGATTGGAATGCTTTTCCCATCTCATTTCTGTAAGCAAATTCTTCAGTCTTTCCCACTCCTGCTAAAATGTCATTTCCTCACTGAGGTCAATTCAAATCACCCCACACCATGGTAGTCTATCAAAATATATATTAATTTCCTTCATTTTATGTATCATAACATTTATTTATGTTTAAATTTTATATTTTTTATATGTTTGCAAGTTTACTTATGCACTGACTGTCTTCACAGGGACATGACTATCGAAAGTTTCATTTGTTGCTCTATTTCAGCATATGATTCAACGCCTAGAATTTGAAAATAGCACATCAATGTTTGGAGAATCAACTCAGGACCTGGTGTATAACCTTTGGTCTTTTAATAATCCATTGGAACTTCTATTCATTCATTTGCACAATTAAATCAATTTTGTTGCTATTGTGTTATATAACTTTGCTTATATATACTATTGACCCATAGTAGGCATTCTGTAAATGAAAACTATTCATTTAATAAATGAGGACTATATGGGAAAAATATGAAAAACAAAAACATTATTTATTCTGCTCAGAAAAAGAAATGAATGAGTTAGACGAGGCTATAAATGATTAAAGAACAAATATAGAAAAAAGACTAATGACTGACTGAAACATCAAAGTCAGGAGACTGGGGGAAAAAAAAAAAAAAACAGAACTAAAGAAACCAGAACCAAAATGAGTGAAGATCCAACAACAAAACAGAATGAATATTGGACAGGAAGTGCCCATAAATCTAAGGAATGCTTCTGATTCAGAGGGCACAAAAGAACAGCAAGGAGAGGGACAATGGCCAGGAATGATAAAGACTGTTCTTTGATAGAAGTGGCTTAGCTGTCATAAAATCAGAAGTAATACTTTCTTTTTCACATAATAAAGGAGACTGATGGAAAAGAGATGTGGAACACACAGGCAAAAATCCCCAACTGTGAAGAGTTAATGTTGAAAATTATCAATCTAATGTCTAGATAAATGATTAAAAATTAAACATTACATTTTGTTGACTGAACTCTCAAAACCATTCAGAAATCATAAGACATAAAAATGTTTTGGTTAATATATCAATAGAGACTTTCTAAAACTATTCAGATATATAAGGTATTTCTTTTTAAATTGGAAATACTTAGGAATGTAACTATATTAACATGTAAATATATATTTATATATATTTTCATATTATTAACATGTAAATATATATTTATATATATTTTCATATTATTAACATGTAAATATATATTTATATTTTCATATTATTTGCATTACCTATGTATAAATATGTAATGCAAATAATATAATAGGAACAGAAAAGCCAAAGAATAGTTCTCAATGAATGCCAATTGGGTTCATGTGTTTTAAATATTTAATTGTAATTGCTTCAGTTATTTTAAAAAGTAAACATTTAGTTATTATTGCTATAATTCTATTATAATGTAATAGTCATCCTTATGCAGGATGTAAAGGAGGCCAGGATTCCTTCAAAAATGGTACCACATAGTGTGCATTAGAGTGGTTTGAAACCATACATCAACTTTCTTTTCATTTCTACCATCATTTCCTCCCCTTATCTATACTGATAGATACATGCACCTAGATATCAACCACATTGGCAGCTCCAACTATGAACTCATCTCCTTATCCACTAAACATGGATTTCTCATATACATTCTCATTTTTTCTGAATTCAGTCTTTGTAAAGTCATATCTATTGCTTTAAGTAAACACACACGTGCACACACACACACACACACACACATATACAAAAACAAAACTGATTTCTCAGAGACTTTGATTAGTCTGTTATACTCACAGATTTCTGTGCTTTACACAATACTGATCACTATCTAATTAGGTCCACAATCAAATCAGGTCTTCCCATCTCACAGTCCCACTGAAACACACAGTTGTATGTAGCTCATGAAATTCAGACTACTAAAAAACAGTTCTTGAATGATTAAAGGAGTCCTTGGTTACCATGCCCAAATATTTTTCTAAATTTATTATAATTACTTTCATAGAAATGTGACATTACAGTCTTTTTGATGCAAAGTTTATAAATTTAAGTCATTGGTCTTCTCCACTTTCAATGTATTGATACATCCTTCATGTACTTAGGAATCAATCACACCACCAGAACTACTTTAAATTAATTCAGCTTATCAATTTTTTATACTGATAATCAAAAGTCTCGAACAGTATTTTAAAAATATATCCTGTATTTTCCAGTCATCCACCAGGTTAGGTATGCACATGCAGCTGAGTTCCAACAAATGGAACTTCACCTAGAGAGGCGTACCTCATTCCTAGGGCTAGTCAGGGACAAATCACAACATTTGATTCTCTGTGATCTTTTCTTGGCTGTGGCTAAGCAAAAACAGACAGTAACATCTGGAAAGACTCATACTAAAGATGGCAGAGTCTCCATCAGAGAAACTTCCTAGACCTTTAACATGTCTATTAATTAGACTTTGCATCAGTCAGAAATATATATCTACTTCATTATGTCACTGAGATTTTAAGGTTTAATTGTTACATAGTCTAATATGGCTTAACTAATACCAAGTGAACAGCCTCTCTCTCTCCTCCCTCTCTCTCTCTCTCTCTCTCTCTCTCTCTCTCTTTTGCACCCTCACCTCCACACATATATTTTGGATACTTTTTTCCTAGTCAAAGTAATTTCATACCTGTTTCACATTTCATATTATGTATATAAAAGACATATACATATATATACACACATATATATATACACACACATATATATATGACATTTTATATACACAGAAGACACACTTTGTCCTCTGGACATTGCATATCTCACAGCAACAGGGACTTGTAGACCAGTGCAGTACATTATTTCTCCCTAAAATCAAAGCTGATTGAACAAAGCAGAGCCCAAACTGAGTCCATTCTATTTTCTCTCCCAAAGTAGGACAGAGACCAGTTGGATATTGACAGTAACCCAAGCTGAAATAAGCCCAGAGGCAGCATTTGGAAACAGTCATAATGGACCTGGTATAAGAAAAGCAGAGAAAACTGATATGTACGGTGAAAAAATAAAAAATAAAAAAGATGACACAGGGACAATCAGAGACGAGCAATCATTTTCCCTCGGACAGAGGCAGAGGGAAGTCCAAGAGCTTCTCTTCTCAGTGATTTTCACTCATTGTTCCAGGATTCAGGGAAGTCCAAATACACTGTTGGCAACAGTTTGGATGACACCCGTGTGTTCTTCCACTTAATTTTCTCTTTCATTGTAAGCTACTTAAATCTGGTTTCTGTAGCTCTCCAGTGGCCATTTGCTAAGGAACTACTCCAGCTCTCCGTCCATGTGCCTGTTGTATTGGATCCATTTCCTCCAGGAAATGAGCACCTATGAACGTCTCTACTTTTCTATCATATATATTCTTCATGAATTTTTTAGAACTATGTAAAACTAATATGAAAGGCTCATTCTTTATTCTCCAAATTCTCAAAACACATCTCTCTCAGAAGAGGAATAAGACTCAAATTTTGAGAACATGCTATGTAAGCATGATCAGTTATGAATATTATTACTTCAAAATCTGAGAAAGGAAATTTTTCACAATTTAGAGAACTGGTGAGATAAAATCATGATCATGTTTGACAAGTTAAAATTTAAACAATATGAAAAAAGAATAAGCTATTCCCACAGATGTATGCTGTGTTTCATCATAAGCACGTGTAATGGGTTTAGTTAATTAAAACGTTTCAAATACAAATCATAAAGGGAATTTTCTTACAGTTTCATATTAGCACATATGCAGTTTATTTTTTATTGATTCGTTTTACTTATGCATGACAGTAGAATCCATTTTGGTAAAATTATACAAGCATGGAATATATATTATTCCAATTAGAATCCCATTCTTGTAGATGTATATGATAGCAAGATTCACTGTGTTGTATTCATGTGTACAAAGGAAAGTTTTGTCAGATACATTCCACTGTCCTTCTTTTTCTTATTCCTTCTCCCTTCCCTCCATTCCCTTTTGTCTAATCTACTGAATTTCAACCCCCCACCCCTTATTGTGAGCTAGCTTCCTTATATCAGAGGAAACATTCAACTTTTGACTTTTGGGGACTGGCTTATTTCACTTAGCATGATAATCTCCAGATCCATCCATTTACCAGCAAATGTCATAATGTCGTTCTTTTTAATTAGTGAGTAATATATCACTGTGTATATTTACCACATTTTCTTATTCATTCATCTGTTAAAGGTACCCTAGATTGGCTCCATAGCTTAGCAATTGTGAATTGAGATGCTATAAGTATTGATGTGGCTGTGTCAGTGTAGTTGGCTGATTTTAACTCTTTGGGATATATACCAAAAAGTGAGAAAACTGAGTCAAATGATGGTTCCATTCCTCGTTCTTTTCATTTCTCAAACACGCTTCTCTTAAAAAAATAATATTGATTAGGAAAACCATCAAAAGGAATTTCCTTTTCTTTTATTTTTTTGTTTTTAAACAACATCCAATTTATTCAAGTTGTAAATATAAAACTTGTTTTCTTTAAGCCAAATTATCTTCTGAAAAGATTCAGTCATATTTCACATTTTTTTCAAAAAATATGGTCTTCATTCTGCCCCACATTGGGTTTAGTTAGGCTTTTTTTTTAATTTATTTAATTTTGATTCATTGTATACCATTGGAGTACAGTTATTGTTTCTCTGGTTGGACACAAAGTAGAGTCACACCATCTGTACATTCATACATACACACCAGGCAATGATGTTTGTCCCATTCTGTTATTATTCTTACTCCCTCACACCCTGACCCCACTCCTCCCTTCCCTCTATGCTATCTTTCCTCCATTCTTGCCACCATTCCACCCCACATTATGCATCATTATTCACTTATCACAGAGATTATTCGGCATTTGGATTTTGGGGATTGGCTAATCTCACTTAGCATGACAGTCTCCAGCAATCATCCATTTACCTGTAAATGCCATAATTTTATTCTTGTCAACTTCACAGCTCCTAAGTCTATTATTGAACTTGTGTATGTTAGCACTTTCCTAGGTCCTGTTCTAGGTATTCTGCCTGACAGGCAACATGCTGATATTGACAGATCTTTAAATTAATTGGATTTATAATAATGTTTGTTATTTGTTGATACTATCTTCTCCCACCTTCTCATGTTCACCTGTACCACAGATCTGTGTCAAACACCAGTTGATATTTCAACAATACCAGCTCAACCTTCACCAGCAAGGTCTAGGATAAGAGCAAGGGTTTAGGATGGAATTAAGGCTTCAAGACATTCACAATCTGATCCTGGATTACATGGTAGCCAATAAACAGTTGTAAAAGAGCATCAACTTCAGTCCAAAACCCTCCTCCTCAGTTTCTACTTTGGTAACCCAAAAGTGGAAAGGGCTATAAACTCTGAGGAACAGGTTAGAGGGGTGCAGCAAGATATATCAGGGGCAGATGATAGTTCTTATTTGGGAAAGTGTTAAGTTCTTATTTGGGAAAGTGTAAAGTTCTTATTTGGGAACATGCTCAAACCATAGAATGTGTACCCCCAGAATGTCGTAGAGATTTAGGGCAGGGTTTACTGTGATCTACCTCATTATAATGCAAAAGAATTTATTAGAGATACCCCAGTGATATTCTGCGCGGGGAGGAGTGTGGGGCAGAATTGGAAGAACACAGGCAGAGCCAAACTTACCCTATCATTACCAAACCCTGTACACAAATTGGGGGTGTTTTGTGCTATCAACTATTTACACATAATAGGTCCACAAATGTTTTTGTAACTACCATGCTAATGCTTAATACCCTATGCTGCTCCCTTCCCTAGAGACACCATGCTTCATAATTTGAATGATGCTCGTATATAAGAAGAATCAAGCAAGCTCAGAGATGGTGGACTGTCCTATTCAAAGTGATTTCAACATTACCATCTGGAATCTTGCTATTTTGGCTTTTGTTCTATTTCTGCTACCTGTGTCCAATTCTTAAGAAGCCTTCAATTTCCACAGCAGTTTGAAGCCAAAACTCAGCATTAATTTAGGACTGTACCACATTCACACTGGTTTTATGTTCTCCCTTTTCCAACCATTTCCCCATACTTTAACAGGGTTAAGCACTACAGTTAGGACAGGAAGGAAAGCAAATTCCTGAAATCCCGAAGCTAATTTTTGGTTGTATAGTTTTCGTGTCTTGCTTCTGTCTTCACAGCAAGAGGGACTGACCAAATATATCATGTGGAGGTCCCAAAAAATGTCTGGACAGAAAGAAGGTTGATGGCTGCCTATTTCAAAGGTATAGAAACCAAGCTTCAGGACCAAGTAAATATTTTTCTCAGAGAGACTGTACTGAGAAGTCATTCTTGCTAACCATGGACTCAGCATCCTTGGAAAGTAACAAAGTTTCTGAGAAGCCAGAAAAATAAAGGATTTGAATAGAGTCAACATTTCATATTCAGTGTCTCATATGGAATAAATTGTAAAGAAGTAATCATGATACTAGAAGTCAAAGATCTAATAAGACTCCATTTGCACCACACAAACAGAATTACGAGTAAACTAGATATGGCACATGGACAAAGCAGTGCAAGGATGTTTTTCTCATGTCACTTTTGTTAGTCTGTTTATTTTTACAGAGGGGATAAAAATTCATGCTCTGTACACTTGAACTCTTGTCAACTAGCATGTGTACTAGAATGAGCACATGCCAGAGGAATGACTTTAAGATTTTCTTCCTTTCTGCACACTTCGAATTTGCCAGTCATATGATACAGTAGTTAGAAATTTTGCTTTATCATCAAGAAAACTCCTGCCTTCATAGCTCAGTTTAATTTTTATCTCTATTTGTAGTGTTGGAGCTGAGGACAACTTGTAACATTTGAAAGCTGAGATTTTCCTCTGTGAATTTAATTTAATTTTATATTTTGCTCAGCATGGTGTATATATAGACTGATCCATTTTACTTTCAGCTTCTCAAGCATTTTCCTCCTATTCTTGTAATTGGGTCTGTTAGGTTATTGGTAAAAGCTTAAGCAGAATATTCCCTGAGTTTCTTTTCAATGAAGAAAAATGATGGGTGGGATTTTCCATAATAACCCCAAATTATGAAAGTATCATTTTTAGAATTTAAACATATTGGTGTTGTTTCCAAATTTCAGTTATGCAAAATAAAATGGAATTTAATATAAAATTGAGTACATAAAGAACACCTCTTAACACCTAATAGTCTATGCTCTGTGCAGTAAAATCTAATGCACTTTGAAATTAAATTATTTTACTCTCCACTAGTAGCAATTACATTAAAGATTGAAACAAATATCTGTTGTTATTGTTAGTGTTCATAATTTACTCATTCTCCTTTATCAACTCTGATTGGATTAGTTCAGATTTTTTTCATCTTTTGTTTCAATTGATCAAATAATATTTAATACATAAATGCAAATAATAAAAGAACTCCAGTATACGTACTTTTGGTTTAAATTGCCCCTATATTTACTCCAAATACACAACCCTGACTCTTTCAATGATAACAACTACCTCAATATGATGGTTATAATTTTACTGCTATTTTTAAGTAACAATTATACCTGGCATGTACACTATATTACCTCATTACCCTTATTTAAGGGTTCATAGAATGATGTGATACTGTAGCTAGTCTTCTTTTAAAGGCTTGATTTTGCCCAGTATTTTTCCTGCAATCCATGTGTTTTTAGCGACATATGGCAGAAGTTTGTTTATTTTCATTGCTATATAATATTGTAATGGATGACACTACTACAATTTATTTATCCATTCTTCAATGATTAAAATTTGTGTTGTTTTCAACTTTCGTTTTGTTTGTTTGGTTATTACATATATTGCATTTATGTGTCTCTTGGTTCCTATGTGGTAGAGTTCTCTAGTTAAATGATTTAGATAGCGATGTGCCACTAAAACAAAATCACATTGTGGCCAGAACAATATTTTTGAAGAACACTGATGAGTGTAGAATATTTCCCTCCTTTGCAAACTGACAACCTCATATGATATTATTTCATAGATACTAGCAGAAGATACAAAACTCCCAAGTCAGAGACAAAGGACTTCAATATTCATGGCAAAAGAAGCATCCAGAGCTTCCCAGTCACTGGTATCAATTTTCATGTCCCTAAATCCCACAAGGCATGACACGAAGGGTCCAGGACCAATGTCTGAACATACAGTGGGTTGTGTTAGAAGAGAGAACTCTCTCTCCCTCTCTGTCTCTCCATCTCTCTCTCTCTCTCTCTCTCTCTTAGGTGATGTTCTGTTTATACAGTAAGACTACACTTTGTCTTGGGAGACACATTATCTCATCTTCCAAGGTCATTTACTGCAAACACAGCCCTTATTAGTGGCCTGAGGAGACAGTGGTCAGGGTTTTAAACTCGGTGCATATGCATCAATATATAAGATGTGCAGGGAGGGATATCAGGGTCCCTGGTGGATGCCTCTCCCAACAAATGTGTTAATGATGGCATTACCCTCAATACATTAGGCAAATATTGATATTTGCTATTCTATTTCATTTCCAAAATTCTGTTTATAACATTGAAATTATTTCACAAATTAATATGAAGTATCTTTTAATTTGAAAGTAAATAATTTTTTTAAATAAACAAAATTCACTCCATGACTAAAAGCATAATTACTGGTTGATGCTCAGCCTGAAATACATATGACTTACTTTATGATTTCTCAGCTATTCCTCACTCCCTTTTTCATAGCAGTGCTTAAATGATCTCCTTACTATACATCCTCACCTCCACTTGATTTCGTGAGACATTTTATTTTTTGTTATTTTATGTTATTTTATTTTATTTTATTGGTACTGGGGATTGAACCCAGGGACACTCCACCACTGAGCCACATCCCCAGCCCTATTTTGTATTTTATTTAGAGATAAGGTCTCACTGAGTTGCTTAGCCCATTGTTTTTGCTGAGGTTGGCTTTGAACTCACCATCGTCCTGCCTCAGCCTCCCAAGCTGTTGAAATTACAGGTGTGTACCACCATACCAGGCAAGACATTTTATTTTTATAATCAATTTGCATAATTATATCTAATTTGGTTGTGATTTTCATTTTGCTAATGACAAGGAAGTTCATCATTGTCACATATATGTGGCTAATTTGTCTTTCATTTTCTTCATGCCTGTTTTATGACTTTGACACATTTTTAGATTGAGATACTTGCCCCTTTCAATGAGTTTTTTAATATTAGTCAATGGTGAATATTGCTGATATCTTCATGATGTTTGGGGTTCAATTTTCATTCAATTTCTGGTATCATTTGATAAATGGAATTCCTTTTATGATTTCAAGTTTTCCATTCTTAAATTATGAGTTATAATTTTGTCAAGCATAGGAAATCATTGAAGACCCTTAGTCTTAAAGATAGTTTCCTAAATTTCCTTTAAAAAGTTTAAATAACTTAAACATTAAAATACTTAATATATCCGAACTGATCAAAATATCCAAATGAATCAAATATCTAGAAAAATGTGAAGACTGCTGGGCGCGGTGGTGCACGCCTGTAATCCAAGCAACTCGGGAGGCTGAGTCAGGAGGATCGTGAGTTCAAAGCCAGCCTCAGCAACTTAGCGAGGCCCTAAGCAACTCAGTGAGACCCTGTCTCTAAATAAAATACAAAATAGGGCTGGGGATGTGGCTCAGTGGCCAAGTGTCCCTGAGTTCAATCCCTGGTTCAAAAAAAAAAAAAAAAGAAGAAGAAAAATGTGAAGACAAAGAAACAAATCTATAGAGAAAACATTGTGAAATATTCTTAAGGAAGAATCAATGTGACCTGAAGAAAGTGAAATTATTTATGGAGGAAGACAGCATTTAAAGAAGCGATTGTCTCCACATCTACCTATACATTCTGCTGCTGTCCCAAGAAAGATTCCTGCAATAGCAAGAATATTTTTGTTCTTATTGTTGATAAAATTATCAAATTGATTATAAGATTCATTCACACAAACATTAAATAAAGTAAAAACAGCCACTGAAACTTAGAAGAGAAATACAAATGTTGGAGAACCCAGATCCAACATGATCTATAGTAAATCCATAATCTATGAATGAGTTCAAACAACATTCCCTACAATACCTTGCTAAATTATGAAATTTTTCCTTTGACTCTCAAAACACATATACATAAATATTATCTTCACCTAATTAGCAACACTTAGTTTTAGTTATACTATTGTTCTATATTTATCACTTTTACATAGTCACATTAAAAAAGTTTGTAAACATTGTATATCAGTTCTATTCATTCACGAGCAAAATTTATTAAGACTAGAATGAGTTTTTAAATACATTTGATAAAAGTCTGCATTTGGTAATCAGGAAGCTCCAATAAATTCCACAAGTTAAGTTTATGTCTCATTTTGACATATATATCTTCAATATACCTATTGATTTCCACAAAAAAAAAAAAAAAGAGAGAGAGAGAGAGAGAGAGAGAGAAAATGAGAGCCATAGTCCCCTGAAGAAAGGAACACATATTCCCACATATTTCTTTGTGGGAAATGTCCGTGAGATGAATAACTTAAGACAACATTGTGAAACCAATAATGTTTTTGAAACTTATTCAGAGAAAGATGTGAATAATACATAATACATTTTTATTTGTCAAACAAATAAAAGGTCAACAGAGTGTGAATGGGAATAAAACAGAATAAAATGCAAAACTCAGGTCTCTTTACCCCATACCTTGGTCTCACTTTATTGATTTGCATAACCTTCCTAGCACATATAGACACCCAGCATGAGATCCCTGTCCTCTGCCTCACTTCCAGAGAGTTCTGACCTTTCTCTAGTGATGGGCTGTTAATTCTTGGAACAGTTCCAGAGTATTCTTCCAACATAATCAACACATCGCCTTTCCTTTTTGTGCATATCTTGAAGTGCTTTCTCATCCTTATATCTGATATAATCTGAAATCCACAGTTGCATTTTGGCATCTTCATAAACACCTCCAGATTTTATTAGTTCACAGAACCCATTTATTTGTACTCCTCTATGTCTTTTAGTGTATGTTTCTCCTTTTATATATATCTTCTGGGGTTTTTTGTGTGTGTGTGTGTGTGACTATTGTACCAAGCTCATGTAATTGGAATTTTCTATTTATTCCTCTCACAGAAACCTCAGGACATTATGTAAAACAACAACAAAAAAATTCTGAATTTAATAAATACTCATATTGACCACAATTTTAAAAAATGTGACTGAAACTCATTTCCAACCCAGTAAAGTGTATCTGCAATGCTGTTCCTGCCAGCTAGGATCATTAGACTTCTCAGTGAAGTCAGAGTAATTTTTCTGGAGCACCATGATACCTGCCCCAATCAAGTGTTCTTGTGGGTGGTGTGGAAACCATTCCTCACTTTGTGGATGTTGTTTACACAGTTACTTCTTAATACTTTCAATGTTGAGAATTTGATATTAGTGGATTTGTGGAAGTGAAATGATGAGGGTGTCTTTAAATTCCTTTTCCATAAATGAATGATTGATGGAGGCAATGAAACAAAGGAATAAGTTTGCCTGCTCAATATAGCCAATCATTTCTGATGAATGTGACTCGCCTTTCTGTAAGAAGTCCAGGTCAGCATTGATCTCAATTTATGAATTTTATAGAGAAAGAAACTGTGAAATATCTTGTACATTTGATCATAGAAGCAACAAAATGAGGCCTGAAGATTCAAAATCTGAACTCCATTGGATACGGTATAACGGGGATGTTGTCTAGTGTCTAGACATGTGCAGAATGGAATTTGGCTTTTTCCTTTTGGGGCAATATTTGTTTGTTGTTAACTAAAGTCAGGTAGCAACATTTCACAGTACTTCATTAGCTACCTGCCATGTGTGTACAGAATAAGGACCGACTTTCGTGGCTGGACCCTTAGTGGTGTGCTGGGCTGGCTTGAAACATGGTGTTCATTTCTTCCTGGCTATGCATTGAGTGACACCATGTTGGGACTTGAAACTAATGATGAGTATTTGCACCTTGAAAACTAGTACATCCTCCATGCGAAAGCCAAAATCATCCAGAGACCCAGTTGTTACACATTCATCACCACACTATGACTTGTGTTCCAGGGTTGGGCTGCAAAACTTCTCAAATTTCCACTAAAGTGTCATTAGCAACTTTGTCAGCAGAATGCTATAGTCACCTAGTCAGCGCACAATGATAGAATTATTACAGAATCATTGTAAGTCACTTAAATTTATGTTTTCCAAATTATACCAAATAAACCCTCACACATGCACAAATCAAAGAAGATAGCTGAATCTATTCAGAGCAGTGGCCACATGGTCCCCAGCCCCTTTTTGGGTTGTAGTGTTTAGTGTGTTAGTTCCATAAGCCTTTGCCCTTATATGGTCTACTGAGATCCTATTGGAGGAATGATTCCTTTTCTGGAATCTCAGCTCTGCCAGTAGGCAGTTTAGGCAGTTGTGTGAGCCTGGGCATATGTCAGCTAACCAATACACCTTGTTCATTTCACCTATGAAACAGGGAAAATAGAACTTGTTTTTGTTTCATGAAAAGTAAATGAAATAATACTTTTGAAGAAATTATTCCAGAGATGTTATCTAGCAGTTCCTAAACAAGGATAGTTTGTTTGTTTTGTTATTCCTAAAATTATCATCATTATCATTATTGTTACTACCACCATTTTTATGACCATTAATTCATTGTATGTCTTAAGTGTATAGTTTTCTCAAAACAATATGAATAGAAGGTACAAGAATGATGTATCTCTCCTTTCACAAATGGTGTTTAGCCAGGAGACCTGTCAAAGCAGACCAACCTGGTATTGACATTGACTAGAATCTGTATCATAGTATGGTTTGGTGATATTGGGTCACTCAGTCCCTCTTCTTCTTTTCATTTCCAAATACACTGTGGGCAATAAGAGGAAAGTCGTGTTTCAGTGGGTGGAAATCCATGAGTTTTTTGAAAGCCAGTGATCTGGGTGGAGACTGCTGGGATGAAGCAGGAGTCCTGGGAGCTGAGGCAGTGGCACTTGGCTGGTCCTTTGCTTGTCCACCACCTGGGATTTTCCTGTGGCTGAGACAGGCAACCAATGCATTAGGAGAAAGCAGTAAATTGAACACCTGTCCCTCCCCAGGTCAGATGTTGAAATCCTAACCTCCAGGGTGATGATTGCCTAGAAGCTTTGGGGGAAGTAATCAGGTCATGAGCGGGGACTTTCATGAATGGGATGGGTACCTTTATGAAAGAGACCCAGACAGTTCCATCACAGTCTTTCTATTATCAAAGGATGCCAGGAGAAAGCAGTAATCTGCAGGTTGCAATCTAACCCTAAGGGGGCTCTTATCATAACCCAACCAATTCACTGGCACCTTGATCTTGAACTTGCAGCTTCCAGGGCTGTGAAGTTCAATTTCGGTTGTTTCTAAGCCACCCAATCTATGATGATTTGTCGTAGCAAATGTCACTGATACAGATAGGAAAACTGATTAACAACTAGATGAGAAGGATGCTTGTGGGGCAATGGAGAGAACCTAAAAATGTTTCTCCTGGTCATGAACACATACTGATCCCTAAATTGATCTCATCATCACTACCACTTATTAAATTGCCTTCTTGTGATGAACAAGACATCTTCACTCCATCTTTTCTTCTTCAGTTTTTTATTTTATTTTATTTTATTTTTTACTGCTTCAAGTCTCTAAGCCCCAGAGTTTCAGCTTTCTTTCCAGGAATTCCAAAAAAATTTCCCACTATATGCCAGGATCACACCAGATTCATCCTGTACAAAATCTCCCAGTTGCCCTGTATCACAGGATTTATTCTCTCCATTTTTTCCTTGAGGACAGGTGATATTACCCACCATCACCCAATTTCATAAGAGGGATTTTTATAAGGATTGATTTGTTTTAAAGCACCGTTTTTATTCCCACCACAATTCACTAGCTCCAATAGCAGAGTTGGATAAAAACTTGAGAATCCCAGAAGCCATCTAAGTAATCCAAGTGCCTTGCTTAAGGGCTGTAATTAAAATTTCTCTGTTCTAAAAACTCTTTGTGAAGCAGGGGTGGGTGGTGGGGGAATCTCACCTTCAACAGCTGTAGCTGAGGAAGGGTGTCCCAAGGGAGAAAAATGCAGACAAAGGGGACCCTTGGGAAAGGCAGCGTCTGGCAGAGGCAGGAAGGAGTGTGGGTGAAAAGAATATTGTTCCAAAGTAGAAAGAAAGAGATATTTTAGAGAGGCCTGGAGCTTATTCACTAGTGACTTGTGGAAGGAGCTTTCTTTTGTAGGTGACAGGCAAGGATCCTTTGTTCTTTGGGAGAAAGTGTGTGTTCTAATCTTCCATTCTTTACCTACAATTAATGTGTTCATGAATTCACAAATCCAGAGGTTATGTCAGAGGATTGAGAGGAACTTATAGTGTTATTGCATGCATAAGGTGGTTAAATAAAGGAAAGGTAAAAACAAAAGGTAAATAAGGAAAGGTAAAAGGGAGAAATTTCCTTTTTGTGGTTGCATTTGTGGGTCATGGTACATCTGGAGATAATACCAGCTCTATGCTCTGGTGGGGCCCTTTCCAAGAGAGGAAACTTCCTGCTTCATTGGTTTTCAATGTTTGTTTTTTTTTTTTTTATTAAAACTGATAAATATACTATACATATTTAGTTCTATTTCTTCTTCTTTAGAAAAAAAAAAGAAATCATTCTTTAAAGTGACTACAATAAATTTGGAAGAATTTGACTAGTTTAAGTGGCTAGCCAATTAATCTGCCTCCTGATTTGCCCTGACTTGTTTTGTAGACCACAGATACAAAAAGAGAGCCCACCTAAGAGGTTTCAGCATGAAGAAAATAAATAGCATGTTTTCTGAATTGATTTATTCTTGGTTCCGTAGTGATTAGTCCACCCGGATTTCTGACCTGGAGGGATTAGAATTGAGTTTTTTATTGTACATAGCTTGCACAAAACAAATTTTCTGAAATAAATGTAGATTTTTATTGGATCCAAAATAGATGATCCTTTTGGCTTAGCATTTCTAAAGGAAGGAGGAACATCTAATAGTAGCTAATCCCGGACACTCAGCAGTCAGATCTGGTTTTGAATCCTCTTATAAGTACAACATTGAACAAGTCACAGATCCTGACAGAGCAACTGACTTCGTATCTGGGAAACGTTGATAATATTAGTCTTCATACTAATCCACAATAACTCCAAATGTATATGAATGAGGCTATGAATTTTGAATATGATTATGTGCACCAAGAACTTGGAACAGGGCCTTGCATGAAATAAGCATTAAATAAATACTACTTTCCTTGTCATGATTCTCCCTTATTTATTTTTTCCGGTTCCACTTTATTTTTTCCTATCTTTTTCTACTTTACACATCACATGTTCACCACCTCAATTATCTTGGATTTTTTAATACAAAGCAGAGGAGACCACAAAGGAATTCATTCAAAGCCTATTTGCCATAGTTCCTAATACAACTGAACTGAACTTCTAGGACTCAGCCCTTCCCCCTTCTGGTATTCATCTCCAGTTACCATTGACCCTACCCTACAGCAGCCATTGACAACAGGACTGTCTTAAATAAAGCTAATTCAGTTGAGGTTCTGCAATCTTAAATGCTCCAGTTCATAGTTTTATATCAGCATGGACTAACAGATCATGAATGCAAACTGCAGATGTTTGAAATAAAACTTGTGTATCACACATATATAAAGATAGACAGTACAAACTAGATGTACCATTTTGGTAAGAAGGTGTGACTTATCCTCATGTTATTACTGGGTTAGATTCAATTACAGAAGGATAGAATCAAACAGAAGGGGCATACTTCTAACTATATATCATGCTTTCTTTTTTTTTTCCCTCTGGTAGAAAGTTGATAAATAGAATCTCAAATTCTGGAATCCATTGGACTAAGAGACAGGCATATAAAATTTTCTTCTTTCTTGAAATTTTCCTGAATGTCCATGGATGAATTTTCCACTTAAGCCCGTTCTCTGTAATGTATTTTCTATTTTAAAAAATCAGTGTATTTTGCTCGATAAAAAGAATTTAGGACTACTTGTTGTATCAAATTCACACTAAATCCTTCAACTATTTTAAATCCTTTTTCTTAGGTAAGCATATTCTTTCTAATTTCTCCTTTGCTATTGTGCAGATCATGGCTCAGTCAGTGCTTTCTCGAAGTCAGAAAAGAGAAGTATACTTTGTATCATAAGTATACTAAGTATACATAAGTATACTTTGTATATTTTGTATCATAAGAATTATTTTCTTTCTTTAATTTGTGCATAAACATAAGATAACTTGGTGTTCAGGAATCAAGACCCAAATGCTGTTTAACAAAAATTACTTAAAATTGACAACTGTAAGTCCAACCCTGCTCAACCTGCAGCAATGACCTTTGGTCTGACTCCCTCCTTCTGTTAGACGAAAGGAGTTCTCCATGCAAAGCCGGCATGTATGGTGTTCAATGTCAGGGTTCAAAGAGGGAAGCTGTTCTTTCAGCTCTGGAAACATTATACATCCACTGTCAAGAAACTTGTAATGCAGAAATCATGATACTGATTGCATTTCATGTGCATATTTATGGCAATAAAGGACAAAACAAAAAATTTGGTTTGATTGCCTTTTACATTGGTGATAAATCCAGGTTTTCCTAGAACCTAAGCACTGAAGAAGATATGTGTCACTGAAAATTCCTTTTACACAGTCCACCCAATCTCTAAAGCCCATCTTTGGAATTTCCATACATATATAGATGTCAATAAGTCCTGGTGTAGGGTAAAGCATTGGGGAAAGTACAAGGTAGTGATGAATTGCAAAGTAAACATTTAAGAAATGAGGGCTTGTCATATTGGACAAGGTACCCTAGCAAAGTTCAGAGGTAAATACAGAAAGCAATCTCAGTAGCATATGTTGGGAATAAATAAATTGGTTTGCAGTATCCTACTGTTTTCCCTTTTATTGAAAAATCAAAATCTTACAAATTATATTATGCTTGTTAAGAATTTACCTGACAATCTCATGAGCAAGCTCTAAAAGACAGTTAACTATCAAATGAATAGAAGAGAAGGAAATGTTTTACAGTAAAAAATAATCAATTAAAAGGTGCAAAATAGGAAGAAAAAATGAAAACTAACAAATACTATGGAGGAAGACTGATATTTATGTAATAATAATTTAATGAATATCAAATTATGTAATAAAGAACAGTATAGCCTAGCCGGGGAAGGAAGTGGTTAGCACACCTTGTACAATACACACCTGCAATGGAAGGATAGAGGAAAACTGAATGTCAAAAGGATTAAATTTTTAGAAAGTATACACACTCAAAAAAGAACAAAATATTGCTATCAATATTAAAAATGAATCTTTCAGTACAAGTTATGTTACCAAAAATAAGAAAGAGCTCAAAATTATGAGATGTTTAATTAGCAAGAAAATAAAACTATTTCAAGTGTATATACCTATTAAGACAGCTACAAATTATAGCAAACATTGACACAAATATCAGAGCTATAATATACATAATAATCTATAATCTTAGTGAAAACACTTTTTTAGTAAACAAAGCAAACTAATAAAATTATCAATTATAGTGACTTAAGAGATTTAGAGGATAAGATAAATATTGCCTAATTTATACCAAAGGAGCACAGCACACAAGAACTCTATAAACATGCTCCTTTTAAAATATCATGAGACTTGGGAGGCTGAGTCAGAAGGATCACGAGTTCAAAGCCAGCTTCAGCCACTTAGCGAGGCCCTAAGCAACTCAGTGAGACCCTGTCTCTAAATAAAATACAAAATAGGGCTGGGGATGTGGCTCAGTGGCCGAGTGTCCCTGAGTTCAATCCCTGGTTAAAAAAAAAGTAAAAATAAAAAATAAAAAAATAAAATAAAATAAAATAATAAAATAAAATATCATGAAATGTTTACCCCAAATTAATTACATGTTGTCACAGACTGATCTCCACATCTTTGAAAGAAATGAAATCATCAACATTCAAACAAATGTGATTTTAGCCTTAGTGCAACTGATATACCATCAATAGAAAATTCCTGTATGTTTTCAAATTCAAAAATGCACATTTCAGTTCTCTCAGCTTCCAGTTCTGCCTTTTGTGCCAGACCCCTGAGGATGTATTCTCAGCAATTCACAGATGTGAGCAGAGCATGTATGAATACATTGGAGCTCCCCCTTCCTGAATTTTTCCTCCTTTTAGGTTGCTCCCTCTAATTTTCCAGCTGTACCAGTCCAAAGCTTTGTCTTCCATGAAGGTGATCAACTGCACCTTTCTATCACTCTGCCAACTGCCACAATTTCCCCAGGGTGGCTCCCATCTTTCAACAGTCAGCACCCTCTAAATTCTGCATGCTTGTGATTGTTGCTTATTTAGTTAATGTGCTTAAGCACTTTTTAAATTCTTTTAAAAATTGCCCAAGTTTTGAGATTCTACCATTATCAGAAACTAAAAGTCAAGATGTTATTTGTTTTTATTTCTGTGATTTTAATGTCCATCAGTTTGTTAAATCATTAATAGCAGAGACCTAGGTCTGTTCCTTCTGGGTTTGCTCGGCAGAGGTGATCTTGGTCCTTGCATGAAATATCTAATCCAGAACTTCATATGCTTTTTAATTCTGAGTGTGTCAAAAAGATTTTCTCTTGCTTGTGATCTAATGTTACTTTGATTTCATGGCACAAAGAACTGGTTTTGTTTTAATTATCTCTGAACTCAAATAGAATGCTAATATTTTGAACAGTTTATTCTTATTTATTCTCATTTTTTGCATTTTAAAAGGGTAGTAAAGGGAAAATACATTTGATTGATTTTTATTGAGAGCATATTATTTAAAAGTTGACTAGAATTCTATGTTCTTGTTTAAGACTCTAAGAAATAAAGAGTACAGAGTAGGTATGATAGGTATTTTAGTTCAATATGTAATTGTATGATCGGTCAAAAATTTGTTATAGACACTGAATTCTTGGAACCATGGATTGAAAGACATTAAAATGTAGTATTAGAGTACTGTTTAATGCCTTTTAATACCATTGAAGTTGGATAACTATATCATCTATCAGATTAGATAGGATGAAATTTCATGAGATTTTTGTCAGTAAGTAGTGGAAATTGGCTCAATACTCATTGAGGATGGCAGTTCTGATATTATCATATATACTTATATATTTTATACAACCACATATTATGCATATTATATATACTTTATATACTTCCACTATTCTTAAAAATATACACTTACATATATTACATATATATATATATATATATATATATATATATAAAACATACTTTATATACTTCAAATATCCAAAAAGCACACTTGCCAGGTTTTAATATTCAGGTCTATGGGGATGATGATGAAATATATTCAACAGAACTTTTCAAAATGTGAATGTCAGGAATACAGACAACCTCAAAGAGTCAATTTTCTTCAAGTTTTTGACTGTCATAACTTTATATTTTGATTATGAACAGAAAACAATGCTTTATATATTTCATTTATAAAATTTACTGATTTAAAACAGTTTGACTTTATTTAATTCAGAGTTGATATTGAGTGCAAGACATGATGCATTTCAGAAAGTGATTCTAGGTAGGAGCATGTTAATTTAAATTAGAGAATTGGAGTATGGAAAACTATCATCTAATGTTGAAAAATCAAAACAAAACATACCTATTTTTCTGTTTCTGTGAAACAGAATTGTATCCATAATCATAACCTTAATTTTTGCAATTAGACTTTCTTCTTGTAAAAAAATAGAATTTTGTTTTATTATCATTTATCTCTCTTTTTTTTTTTCTATTTTTGTGGAACCTGCCTCCTCTTTTCATTTCCTTCCTCTTATGTTTTCTTTTTCCTTATTTTGTTCCATCTTCAACATCTGAGAGAAAACCTTTGACCCTTGACTTTGTGAGGCTGGGTTTTTTTAATTTAGCATGGTATTCTACAGTTTATTTATGAATAAAGCTCAATTGAACATACCGATTTTGTCTATTGATCTATTGGTCAAAACCTAGGCTAGTTCTATAACTTGTGAATTTTGCTTCTATAAACATCGATGTTCTTGTATCACTGTGATCTGCTGATTTTAGTTGTTTGGGACAAATACCATGAAATGGGAAATTAGGTCACATAGTGGTTCCATTTCTACTATTTGGAGGCATTTCTGTACTGCTTCCAAAGTAAGTGCACTTATTTTCAGCCCTACCAACAATTCATAAATAAACCTTTTTTTCTCCACATCCTCACTGTCATTTTTTATTAGTATTTTATTATTACTAATTTTTTTTATTTTTACAGACTCCATTGTGATTCATTGTTCATATATGGGGTACAAATTTTCATTTCTGTGGTTGTGTATGATGTGCATTCATATCATTCTTGTTAGTCACACATGTATGTAGGGTAATGATATCTCATTCCAACATTTTTTATACCCCCATAGCCTCCCCCTCTTATTTCCCTCTACATAATCTAATGATCCTCCATTCCTCTTTCACCCTACTCCCAACCAGATTCTATATCATCATCCACTTATCAGGGAAAACATTCAGCCCCTGTTTCTTTGGGATTGGCCTATTTCACTTCGCATAATAATCTCCAACTCCATCCATTTATCTTCAAAAGCCATAATATTATTCTTCTTTATGGCTGAGTGGTATTCCGTTGTGCATATATACCACATCTTCTTTATCCATTCATGTATGGAAGGGCATCTAGGTTGGTTCCACAGTCTAGCTATTGTGAATTGAGCTGCTATAAACATTGATTTGCCTGTGTTACTGTTGTGGGTTAATTTTAAGTCCTCTGGGTATAAACCAAGGAGTGGGATAACTGGGTCAAAAAGTGGGTCCATTCCAAGATTTCTGAGGTATCTCCACACTGCTTTCCCGAGTCACTGAACCAATTTGCAACTCCACCAGCAATGTAAAAGTGTGCCTTTTTCCCCACATCCACACCAACATCTATTATTGCTTGTGCTTTTGATAAGAGACATTCTAATCGGAGTAAGATGAAATCTTAGAGTTGTTTTAATTTACATTTCTCTAATTACTAGAGATGTTAAACACTTTTTCATACATTTCTTGATTGCCTCTTCATCCTCTTCTGTAAAGTGTCTGTCCAGATCCTTGGCCCACTTATTGATTGGGTTCTTTGTATTTTTGGTGTAAAGTTTTGTAAGTTCTTTATAAATTTTGGAGATTAATGCTCTACCTGAAGTGTGTGTGGTAAAGATTTTCCCCCACTCTGTAGGCTCTCTTTTCACATTATTGATTGAATCCTTTGCTGAGTAAAAGTTTTTTAGTTTGAGTCTATCCCATTTATTGATTCTTGCTTTGATTTCTTATTTTTATTCTTGATGATTGCATTCTAACTGGAGTGAGAGGAAATGTCAATGTAAATTGATTTGTATTTCCCTGACTGTTTAGGCTGCCATACATTTTTTTTTTGTATTTGTTAACTATTTGTATTTCCTCTTTTGAGAAATCTTGGTTTAGTTCATTTGGACGTTTATTTATTGGCTTAATTGATTTTTTAGTGTTAAGTTTTTTGAGTTCTATATATATTCTGGATATTAATCCCTTGTTGGAGAAGTAGTTGACAAATATTTTCTCCCATTCTGTAGGATCTCTTTCAGTCAAATTATTTCTGTTTGCTGATGACCTGATCCTATATTTAGAAGACCCCAAAATCTCCACCAGTAGACTTCTAAAGTTGATAAACATATTAGCCAAAGTAGCAGTCTATAAGATCAACATACAAAAATGAATAGCTTTCCTATACTCCAATAACAAATCCGCTAAGAAAGAGATAAGGAAAGCTATTCCATGTGCAACAACCTAAAAAAAAATTAATAAAACATTTTGGGAAAAAAACTAACCAGAGAGGTGAAAGACCTACACAATGCAAACTACAGAACACTGAAGAAAGAAACCAAAGACCTTAGAAGATGAAAAGAACTCCCATGTTCTTGGATAGGCAGAATTAATATTGAAAAAATGACTATATTACCAAAAGTGTTTTACAGATTCAAAGCAATTCTCATCAAAATACCAATCACATTCTTCACAGAAGTAGGAGAAAACCAGCCTTGAAATTCATTTGAAAGAATAAAAGATGCAAAATAGTGAAAGCAGTACTGAGCAAGAAGAGCAATGCCTGAGACATCACAATACCTGATCTCAAATTATACAACAGAGCCCTGGTAACAAAAATAGCATGGTACCGACACCAAAACAAGCATGAAAACCAATGGAATAAAATAGAGGACATAGAGACAAACTCACATAGTTACCATCATCTTAAACCCAACGAAGTTGCCCAAACCACATATGTCAGAGAAAATGTAGTCTTTTTACCAAATAGTGCTGGAAAAACTGGATATAAATACGCAGAAGAACAAATTTAGATCTTTATCATTCACCATGCACAAAAGTCATCTCAAAGTGAATCATAAACCAAGGAGTAGACCAGAAACTTTGCAACTAGAAGAAAAGATAGGGGCAACATCCTAACATATTGACGCAAGGACTGACTTAAAAAAATAACTAAATAAATAAGTAAAAAACAAACAAGAAAACCCCAAATTTAAAAAATACAGCCAATTAGGACCAGATTTTCTCAACATGACCACCAGAGGGCAAGAAATAAAAGGAAGAATCAATAAATGGAACGGATTCAAACTAAAAAGCTTTTTCTCATCTAAAGAAACAATCAATAATGTGAAAAGAGAGCCTACAGAGTGGGAAAAAATCTTTTCCACACACACTTCAGACAGAGCACTGATCTCCAAAGTTTATAAAGAACTTACAAAACTTTACACCAAAAGTGCAAAGAACCCAATCAATAAATGAGCTAAGGATCTGGGCAGACACTTCACAGAAGATGATATATAGGTGATCAACAAATATATGAAAAAGTGCTCATCATCTCTAGTAATTAGAGAAATGCAAATTAAAACCACCCGAAGATTTCATCTAACTCCAATTAGAATGGCTATTATCAGGAATACAAGCAATAATAAGTGTTGGCGTGGATGTGGGGAAAAAGGCACACTCATACATTGCTGGTGGAGTTGCAAATTGGTGTAGCCACTCTGAAAAGCAGTACGGAGATTACTCAAAAGACTTGGAATGGAACCACCATTTCACCCAGCTATCCCACTCCTCGGTTTATACCCAAATGTCTTAAAATCACCAAACTTTAGGGATGCAGCCATATCTATGTTCATAGCTGCTCAATTCATGATAGCTAGATTGTGGAACCAACTAGACGCCCTTCAACTGAAGAATAGATAAAGAAACCGTGGTATATATACACAATGGAATACTACTCAGCCATAAAGAATAGTAAAACTATGGCATTTTCTGGTAAATGGGTGGAGTTGGAGGATATCAAGCTCAGTGAAATAAGCCAAGCCCAAAAAACCAAAGGCCAAATGTTTTCTCTGATCAGTGGATGCTGATACATAAATGGGGTAGGGGGAGGGTGAAGGGGGGGGGATAAGGAAAAAATGGAGGAAGTATGGATGGTATAGAGGAAAATGGGATGGGAGGGGTGGGGGAGGGAAAAATAGTAGACTGAGACAGACAGTACTACCCTATGTATATGCAAGATTATAAAGATTATATGAATTGTGTGAGTCTACATTGTGAAAAAAATATATATTCCCTGCTGTATAATTATATCAAATGGGCTCTACTATCATGTATAATTAAAAAGAACCAATTAAAAAAATAAAAAAAATACAGTCAAGAATCAACGAGTGTGATGTCATCAAATTGAAAAGTTTCTACACAGCAAAGGAATCAACAAGGTTTTGAAGTTTTTAATGTGACTATCTTTCTTTATGATAATGAGTATTTTGACAATCACTGATGATGTTAGTTTGAGTCATTTGGACCTGGATGTATTTCACCTGCTGAAGTTAAACAGAGATGTAGATAAAAAACCAGACAGCAAAAAGATGGGTGAAATCCTTAAAAGTGAGTTAAATATAAGTGATTAAAATATAATCCTATTTATTCCTGTTTTTTATCTCTCACCAAGAAATTAATCTGTGATAGTTATGGAAATGCATTAGCTAGTATGTCTTTTGACAAGGTCCTTTAAACTCCCCTATCAATGCTGCAGTGAAGGTAATTCCAAAGAAATAGCTATCAGACATGGAAAGAGGAAACAAAGATAACAAATGTAATGGCATATGTTTGATTATTTTTAATTAAAAAAAATATTTGTGAACTTCTTCAAATGTTTCTTGAAGGCTCACATAGAATAAGTAGCACGAAAGTTCAAATTATAGACTGTGACACAAGGAAACTAAGTATCTCATTAGTTTCTTATCTGGATTACAGTGTAGAACTAGCTATATTCCCAATGGAGAACCACATAAATGATGTAATGATGAAAGTAAGATTAGCAAAAAGGAGCAAAGTTTCCAAGGCAGAGAAAGGGAGCAAGAGAGTAAATAATTTTAAAAAGAAGTTGTGTTTTTCTTTATTCTTTCTAGGAGAGTTGGGACAAATGCACAGTGGTGTGAAATTTCTAAGGATTCCTTATATTCCTTATATGATTCCTTATATTCCTTATATGTATGCTTGATGCTAAATCCAAATATCTGCCATATAATGAATGATTTGCATAAATAATATGAATGAGATAATAGCACCCATCTGGTATGTTGTGAAAGTCGAGACTTTTTGTCCATTATTGCTCCATGTATACTTCCTTGAGTACAGACACTTATGCAAACCATACCATCCTGCATTGGAAGGAGATCTACAGGAATGGGATTTCAGATTTGGGGTGGTGGTGGTTTTTAACAATGACAATTTAATTATATGGATTAATTTTAGACACACTGAAGGTTAACTGTTGAGAGAGTTCATCAATTCAATTAATTTTATATAAAATATATATTAAAGTTTCAGTATGTACAGGTAAATAGGCATGAAACTCATCCCAAAAGGAAATTTCATCATCTCCTAGGATGTTATAATATACTTGTAGATATTAAAAAAGAGGTTTTTTAAATTAATATAATAAACAGGACAGATATATCTCTTTAAGTGTGTTGAAATTATACTAAATGTCATAATGATTAAAAGGAAATTAATTTCTTCCTGCTTTGGCTAAGAAAGGTTTTCAAAAAACGGTAGTTTTAAAACTGTGCTGTTTTAAAGATAAGAGTAAAAATTATTAATACTAATTTTCAGTTTGCCTGTTAATATTCCATTTGCCCTGCATGTCTTCTAGGCTTCATTTAATCAATTAGTTCATGCATGTGGTAGATGAAGGTAGAATGTATTTTATGATTCTTATCAATCATACATTCATACCCATGTGTGGAGACTCATTCACCCCAACAGGTAACTTAGAAATTTTGGAAAAACTCATTTGCCTCTCCAGATTTCCTCCTGGAGATTGTTTAGGCTGTGACACATGAATTTGAAAGCAAGGATATTATTCAACACTCGTAAGACAGAACAAGCAGGGGGGAAAAGGAAGTGTGTTATGCTATTTGAGAAGACAAAGTTACTGTTGGCATATATTTTCCTTTAGATGAATTTCATAACCATCCACAGTGCCATTGTTATTTTCCATCTTTCCTTCAACTGGTTCAAGTGATTGAATTCTTCCTGCATAAAATAAACTTTGCTTTACATTTAATTCTGTGATTTCAATAGAAGCAACCTATCTTTTCATTATGCACATCTCACCACTCCCCCCAAAGTCTCCACAGAGATCAAGTCATATAATCACAACAAAAACTAATCAGCTCCACTTGTGAGAAAAAAAAAAGCATGTCAGGTTGGTAAATAGAAGCAGTAAATCAGGAGACAATTGAGAAGGCAAACAGAGCACTGAGGTTACTAAATAACGCAGGAAGAGGTGGGATCTGAGGCACTCAGAGAATTAACCTCTGCCACCTCCTATGATCACATTATCTACAGTCTCCGCACCTGGAATATAATCTGCCTGCTAATTAGAATGTGAAGAGTACATTTTTCTTCCTATGCTCTAACAAAATTTAAAATAAAAGTAATAATTATTCTGTGCTCCATTGTGTCCCTGGTGATAAATGCATGAAAGGAGACAAGAGGGAGTTTCTATTTATATCCAGCTGTTTTTATTTTTCCTTTCCAATTCTTCCCATACTTTTTTTATCTACTAAAATGATGATGGAAAGCTGTGGATGAAACTCAGCAGTAGGGCACCTGCCTAGCGTGTGTGAGGCCAGGTTCAATCCCTAGCACCACAAAAAATTAAAAAAAAAAATTAAAAATGATGATGGGGCTTTGTATACCTATTTATTACATTCATAAGAGTTTTTAAGTCATGCTAAATCTTGTTCAGGCAATTTAATACCATTATTTCAAAAACAAAGCAAGGTAGTATATTAATTACTGCCATTATTAATAGTTATAATTAAAGACCTAATTTACATTACGTTGTTTCTTAAATGACACTAGTCTATAGGTTCTAAAATGACGCAGTTTTTTATACCATTATAAGGATAAAAATTATCAATTCTAATTACCTAACTAAATAGTAATTTTTCCCTTAAATTCTTAATTCTCACCAGTGGGGACAATTTGTTTTTATATTATACTAGATGCTTCAGAATTATTTTCCTGCCTAAATTCAAAGAATAATATCAAATTATAAATCAGCACTGTAAGTTAGCTTTCCATTATCGTTCACCTGAGATGAATCAACTTGAGAAGAAAAAGATTTATTTTGGCTCACGGTTTGGAGGTTTCAGTCCAGGTTCATTGGCCACATTGCTTTGGGGCCTGTGGAAAGGCAGTGTCTTCCCTATAGAAAGCATGTGTCTAAGAAAGCTGCTCACCTCATAGCTACCAGAAAGCAAAGAAAGGAAGAAACTGGCAACCCCAAATCCCCTTCAAGGTCAGTTTCCCAATGATCTAAGACCTCTTCTAATAGCACCATATGCTAATAGCATCAGATTGAGAACGAGTCTTTAACACACAGGCTTTTGTGGGAAATTTCTGATCTAAAATATAACACAGTATGAAACAACTACAAAATATCTCCTAAAGGATCAAATTTATTTATTTGATCATTCATTAAGATTGTAACTCTGCTATCAAGACCACAGAGCAAAGCCATTTGTGGTATTGCTGTCCAGTTAGCACTTCAGATAGATAGAACAATTGTGTCCCATGATTGTACATTTCACTCCTAAACTATTGTCTAAGGGAATGGCAACAAACATGAGACAGAACGGCCTAGAGCTTCCCATCCATCATTTCCACTGGATCATATAGTGTCAGAGAAACGTTGTGGAGAATTTTTAACTTATGCCAAAAGGATTAGGTTTTCATTTATTTCTGCTCATTAACCATATGACTACTTCAAATCATTTATCCATTTCTTGCAATTGAAAATTAAAATATATACGTTTTGTAACTGATATCCAAGGACAGTGGAATCACATGCAATTTCTATATGAAGGATTCTTACAATATAATATGGATTTCAAAAATCAATTTTCTTTTAGGGGAAGAATGAAGTTAGATCAGATTGACCATCTTGCTGGGCTGTGTGAAGATGTATATTGATAACTCTTCAAAATTATATAATGTGTCAAAGCTTCACAAAAAATAGAAATATAGACTAATTATATTTATGCATATTGATATGCACATTTTAAATGGCATAGTAAGTATCACAACAGTAAAATATAATAGAATATTAAGGAGAAGTGCTACCAAAGGAGAGTTTATTCCAGGGATAAGATTGTGATTCATTATCAAGAAACCTATTAATGCAATTTCTAATATTAATACAACTTAAAGAATCATATAATCATTTCCATAGATTTAGCTTAGATGCAGAAAAAACTACAGATGACAACAGCAATACTAATGTATTTTTTAAATGTTCAATGAAATAATAATTGCTAGATATACATTGCCATAATTATACCCACGGATGCACATAATCATGCAGAGTCACATAAGATCAAAAGCTGGAAGATGATTTCATAGAAAACACAAGATACTCTCTGCAAAACGAGCAGCAAGGTATGGATAGCCACTATCTCTAGAAACACTTTACATTGGCAGGAAATATTAGCTAATTATTTACAATACAAATGATCAAGATTGTAAAAGCGGGAAGGATGGTAACATCATTTTTATTTGCATAGGGTATAGCAGCACATTTGGGAAAATAAAAGGAATGAATAGATGAATGAAAAATCTATTTTAAGAAATAACTTACTAAAGTAAAATATAGCACAGTATGAAATGATTACAAAATTTGTTGAACTTTCAGAAGTTTTTCAAAACAATGGATGAATTTTTGAAAGCATGAATTTGGCCACAGTAGAAGTATTTATCATCCAGTGTTATGATTTAGATGAGAGATGTCCCCCAAAAGCTCATGGGTGAGACAATGCATAAAAGTTTAGAGGTGAAATGATTGGGCTATGAGAAACTTAGTCTCATCAGTGCATTAATCCTCTGGTAGGAGTTAACTGGGTGGTAAATTAGTCAGTAGATTGTGGCTGGAGGAGGCGGGCCACTGGGGACATGCCTATTGGGTACAGCTCTCTCTTTTCTTCCTGGTACCATGTCCCCAGCTGTTTTCTTCCACTGCACACTTCTGCCATGATACTCTGCCTTCACCTCAGGCCCTGAGGAACAAAGTTGGCTGTCTATGGAGTAAGACCTCTGAAACTGTGAACCCCAACCTAAGTGTTTTCTCCCCTTAAACTGTTATTGTGAGATCTTCTGGCCACAGTGGTGAAAAAGCTGACTAAAATACACAGGAACTAGAAAATTCTATGAATAGTATGTAATTGATACAAGTAAAAAAATTCAGTGCACAGTGATCAGTAAAATAGGAATTAACCAAACAGAAGAATGGATAAGCAAAATATTATGCATAAATACATTTATATATACATATATTTGTACATATATGTATGTACATACAAGATAACAAATAATGGGATAATGGAGAGTGAACAAATAGATTCAAAGGAAGGCAAAGTAAAAAAAAGGTAAAAGCATTCTATTTCTGACTTGATCAAGATAAGCAGATTTCAATCATGGTTTAAGAAAACATGGAAAGGAACAAAAATGAAATGTAAACTAATTTAAAAGACAGTGAGTTAGATGGAATGAAAGAGGTAGGCTGAATTTATTCTTAACAGGAAGAAGCATTTTTTCACAGGGAGGAGGGGATGTAGGCATTGGTGGACACATCTAAGAATGGAATGATGGAGGAGATTGGGGAGTTGGAGTGCTCATGCACACGTGTGAAACCGCTTGATCTCCAACTAACATACTGAACTAATAGTCTACAATTTAGATGGTGTATTTTGAATTATTTCTGTTTCTACATGACAATAAAGAGTTTAGGAACCTTCTATTCTTTAATATGTTTAAGTTGTAGATAAGTCAATTGAGCTGATCAGAGCAGAATGTACGAATATCCTCAGTAATTTTATAATTATTTATATTTTACTATGCTATGCTTCGCATAATCATTACAATGAAAACATAAAATTGAGTCCTAGAAAAAATAGTGCTATTCCTTCCTAGATCAGTCAACCTTCATGCCCCTTTCCATGACTACACACACACACATACACACACACACACACACATATACATATACACACACACAAATACATGTGTATGTGTGTATATGTAAATATATATATATGTATATATAGTCAAATCTCTTTACCAAATGCTCTGTATTTGACATCTTATGAATGTGTTGTACTCATGTGAGTCCAGCTGATCAATGGTGTATCACCATGATTAACATCTTGGGCCATGGAACCTAAGTTTCAATTCTGCTTCTACTACTTAGCCCATGCAACTGTGATCAACTTATCCTACTATATCTCAGGTATCTATTATATAAAGTGGACATAATAATATCTTCTTATTGGGATATGATGAGACTAATATTTAGGACTTATTCTAAAAATGGCAAACACGCAAAAGTAGATTTCATTATTATTTTCCACAATGTATAAACTTTATAGGACAAGTTTATACTCGATTTTGCTCTCAATGATGGGCACAGATCCAGCAGGAAACCTAGATTACATTTTATTTCAATTGTGTTTTAAGTGAACTGATGAACACATGATTAATGCCTGTATTATCATATATGGCAATATATGTGGGAAACTATCAAAGACAGTTTATGTTTTTTAGAAAACCTTTGATTGAGAAGAATATTATGGACATTTTCATATGAGGAAAAAAGTTTACACTCCAAATAATTTGCTCTAATGTCCCTTGATTATAAATAAATAGATGTGGAAATCACAGACAAATTTATTTGACTTTAAAATGTTTTCTGATTTTTAATATTGCCCTACACTCCAGCTTATCACAGAAAAGTTACATTATAAAATATGACATCATCATAACTAATCTGTCTTTCAAATTATGAGTGATGGAACATTATTTCTATTCTTCTTTGACAAATTTAATATCTCAGAAACTTGATAGTCTGTAAATAATTTTAACAAAAATTGAGCCATGGATCTATGAACTGAACATAATTGGCTTCAACTGAGTGCTTATTTTAATTACTGAATCTTTATTAATGTTTTGATAATTCACTAAAAAGAAAACATGTTTACATATATTTATATTTTGATATGGAAATTATTTGGAATAATTTTTATTATACAATTAATTATATTTTTGTATACTTGTACATATAGAAGATCTGGATCTGGGCAGATTTCTCAACCCAGACCCTCAAAGTTCAGTGGTCTTAGGTACATTAGTACCTAAGAAGGAACATTTTATATATGTTTGGGGAAGCTTTTCTAAGATGTTTTCAATATGTAAAGTAACATGTCCTTCAACATATTATTAATTAGAAGGATCCTCTGAGCACATCCAATAGTAGTCTCCTCCTGTAAGTTTGTTAAGTTCACAAAGCAACTGAATGGCACCTATAACATTTTTAACAAGAATATTAATATATTTCAGGAACACATTAGTCATTTAAAAACAACTATCTGGTAAAGTTTTTATTTGTATATTACTGTAAAGTAATATTTTATCTTTTTCTCTTCAAATTTTAGGACTAGAAAAATTTAGTAAAAATTAAGTAATTCACAATTTTTCAAAAAAATTGTTGATTTATGAAAATGTTCTCATATTTACTCTGTCATTAGGTATGCCATATTTTATATCTAATTATAAATGATCTTCCTTTGAATCATCACATTTTAATTTATTTTGATGTATTTTCTTCATTAAAAGTATTTTTAAAGGTAGTTCTTGATTATGCTTATCACATTGCTCCTTCTGCAGTCATTCTGTTTTATCAGTATTATTCAAATCTCCTTATGGGAATAATGATGTGGTCAATTTTCCCTGAGGTGAATTTCGATCATTTTGCAACATATTTGGCTTAACTACAGTACAGGCTGATGTCCAATGTTTGTTTGCAGGTGCACTTTTCAAGGCTACAAATCAATCTCCCAGTTGTGCTTGGTGACTTCCCACATATTTGAGATGTATTATTTCATATTGCTGTAGAAATCACCAGTATATAATTTAAAATTTTCTCTTACTTATGAGTTTCTCAAGCCACTTTCTTATTTTTCTTACATGATTATAACTTTAAAACAATTACATTCAATTATATGGTAAAATTAACCATCAAAGATTGAAATTCTTCTTTTTCAACTCCACACTTTATCCTACTCATGAGATGAATCCAGTTTGTTCCTGCTTTTTTTAAAAAAAATTTTTGATTCATTGTACACAGATGAGGTACACATTTTTATTTCTCTGGTTGTACACAATGTATAGTCACACCTTTCGTGTAATCATACATGTACATAGGACAATGATGTTTGTCTCATTCCATTGTCTTTCCTTCCCTCCACCCCTTCCCCACCCCTCATTTCCCTTTATACAATCCAATGTTCCTCCATTCTTTCCTTACCTTCCCTATGATGTATCAGCTTCCACTTATCAGAGAAAACATTCGACCTTTGTTTTTTTGGGATTGACTTATTTCACTTAGCATGATATTCCCCAACTCCATTCATTTACCTGTGAATGCCATAATTTTATTCTTTATGGCTGTGTAATGTTCCATTGTATATATATATAGCCCAGTTTATCCATTCATCTATTGAAGGACATCTAGGTTGGTTCCACAATCTTGCTATTGTGAATTGAGCTGCAATGAACATTGATGTGGCTGCATCACTGTACCATGCTGATTTTAAATCCTTTGGGTATAAACTGAGGAGTGGGATAGCTGGATCAAAAGGTGGGTCCATTCCAAGTTTTCTGAGGAATCTCCCTACCACTTACCAGAGTGACTGCAGCAATTTGCAAACTCACCAGTAATGCATGAGTGTACCTCTTTCCCCACATCTTCACCAACACCCATTGTTGCTTATATTCTTGACAATAGCCATTCTAATAGGGGTAAGATGAAATCTTAGGGTAGTTATGATTTGTATTTCACTAATTACTAGAGATGTTGAACATTTTTTTAATATATCTGTTGATCACCTGTAAATCTTCTTCTGTGAAGTGTCTGCTCAGTTCCTTAGCTCATTTATTAATTGGATTCTTTGCATTTTTGGTGTAAAGTTTTTTGAGTTTTTCATAAATTCTGGAGATTAGTACTGTATATGAAATGCATGTGGTAAATACTTTCTCCCATTTTGTAGGCTCTCTCTTCACATTGTTGCATGTTTCCTTTGTTGAGAAAAGGTTTTTTTAGCTTGAATCCATCCCATTTATTGATTCTTGCTTTTATTCCTTCCACTTTGGGAGTCTTGTTAAGGCAGTCTGGTTCTAAGACAACATGGTGAGTGAAATCACAGAGAAAATATAGGAAGTGAAAGTTCACTTCAATAGAGAGATAGAGACTCTGAAAAAAAGAATCAAACAGAAATCCTCAAAATGAAGGAATCAATAAACCAAATTAAAAAGTCAATGGAAATTATCACCAACAGACTAGACCACTGGGAAGACAGCATTTCAGACAATGAAGACAAAACTTATAATCTTGAAAATAAAGTTGACCATGGAGAAAAGATGTTAAGATACAATGAGCAAAACTTCCACAAATATAGGATAATGTTAAAAAAACAAATTTAAGACTTGTAGGGGTAGATGAAGTCTCAGAGATACAAACTAAAGGAATATACAAACTTTTCAGTGAAATAATGTCAGGATATTTCCCAAATCTATAGAATGTATTGGAAATTCAAATAGAGGAGATTATAGGTTCTAAAACATACAAAGTTACAACAAACCCACATCAAGGCACATTATTACAAAAATGCCTAACATACAGAATAGGGATAGAATTTTAAAGTCTCTCAGAGAAAAATGACAGGTAACATTCAAAGGGAAAAGAAGATCTGGATCTGGGCAGATTTCTCAACCCAGACCCTCAAAGTTCAATGGTCTTTGAATAATATATACCAAGCTATGAATATAAAAATGAATGCCAGCCAAGAATACTATACCCTACAAGATTAATCTTTAGAATTTCTCAGGAAATAAAAACCTTCCATGATAAACAGTAGGTAAAATAATTCACAACTAGAAAGCTTGCACTATAACCATACTCAATAAGATATTTTATGAAGAAGAAATGAAAAAAGTGAAAACTAGTAAAGGGAGAAACTACACTAAACAGTAAATCAATGGAGAAACTAATTCAAATTAATAACCAGAAATAAATCCAGATGAGAGGGAAAAATATTTCCTTAATAACATTGAATGTAAATGGCCTAAACTCATCAATGCAAAAAATAACACTGGCAGATTGGATTAAAAATCAAGACAAACCATATGCTGTCTCACCTCATAGGCAAAGATATTCACAGACTGAAGGTAAAAGGATGGGAGAAAAACATATGATTTACAGGGATCTCATAAATAAGCAGGGGTCTTATCCTCATATCAGATAAAGAGAACCTTAAGCTCAAATTGGATCAAGGACCAAGACATTAGACCAGGTACCTTGCCCCCACTAGAAGAAACAGTAGGTCCAACTCCCCATCATGTTGACTTAGGAACCAAATTCATCAATAACACTCCTAAAGCAGGAGAAATAAAATCAATAATCAATAAATGTGATGGTATCAAACTAAAAGGATTCTTCACAACAAAAGAAACAATGAAGAATATGAAGAGACAGCCTACAGAGTGGGAGGAAATCTTTGTCACCTGCACTTCAGCTAGAGAGTTACCCTCCAAGATACATAAAGAAGACAAAAAAAAAAAAAAAAAAAAAAAAAACAACACCAGACAGGTATGATGGCAACTTCTGTAATCCTAGTAGCTCATGAGCATGAGGCAGAAGGATGGCAAGTTCAAAGACTGCCTCAGGAACTTAGGGAGGCATTAAACAACTCAGTGAGACCCTGTCTCTAAGTAAAATACAAAAAAGGACTGGGAATGTGACTCAGTGGTTAATTGCACCTGAGTTCAATTTCCAGTACCAAAACAAAGAAAGAAAAAGAAAAACTCAAATAAGCCAATCAATAAATGGGCAAATGAATTGAACAGATACTTCACAGAAGAAGAAATGCAATCATTTAACAAATATATAGAAAAAATTTGAACATCTCTAGCAATTAGATAAATGAAAATCAAAACTATACTGAGATTTCATCTCACTCCTGTCAGAATGGCAATTATCAAGAATACAAATAACAATAAATGTTGGTGAGGACGTGGTGAAAAATGTTCACTCATACATTGCTGGTGGGACTGCAAATTGTTGCAACCACTCTGGAAAGCAGTATGGATATTCCTTAGAAAACATGGAATGGAACCACCATTTGACCTAGATATCCCACTCCTCGAATATACACAAAGGACTGAAAATTAGCATATTCTTGTAAAGCAGCCACATCAATGGTTTAGCTGCTCAGATAACAATCAACTATGGAACCAATCTAGGAGCCCTTTAACAAATGAATAGATAAAGAATATGTGTTACACATATATAGAATGGAATATTACTTGGCCATAAAGAATAAAATTATGGAATTCTCTGGTAAATGGATGGATCTGGAGACTATAGTGCTAATTGAAATAAGCTAATCCCACAAAATCAAAGGTCAAATGTTCTCTCTAATATGTGGATGGTGACACACAATAAGGTGGCAGTGAGGAAATAATAGAAAATTCACCGAGTTAGACAAAGGGAAATGAAGGGAAGTCATGATGGATGGGAGGAGGAATGGCAGTAGAATGAAACAGACATATCTTTCCTAGAATTACATATGAATTCATGACCAGTGTAACTCCACAATATATACAACCACAAGAATGGGAAGTTTTCCTCCATATAGGTATAATATGTCAAAACTACACTCTACTGTCATGTATACCTAAAAAGGACAAAGAAAAAAATAAAAAGAACAAATGAATAGTTTTTCTATATATAACCAATGAATTTGCTGACAAATCAGGAAAGCAATTACATTCAAAATAGCCTAAAAAAAAAAAATCTGGAGACAAATCTAACCAAGGAGATAAAAGACTTCTACAATGAAAACTAGAGAACATTGAAGAAAGTAATTGAAGAAGACTTCAGAAAATGGAATGATCTCCAATCTTCATGGATAGACAAAATTAATATTGTTAAAATGGCCATACTACAAAAAGTAATATACCGATTCATTGAAATCTTCATCAAAATACTAAAGCCATTCTTCACAGAACCAGAGAAATCAGGCCTAAAATTTACTGAAAAATAAAGATCCACATAAGAATGGTATCCTAATTAGAATAAGTTATATACTCCATGCATGTATGTCAATAAATACTCTATTGTCCTGTATATCTAAAAAGAACAAAAAATAAATGAAAAATAAAAAACCCAGACTAGCCAAAGCAATTCTATGCCAAAAAGCATTGTTGGGTGCATGCCCATAATCCCATGGCTTGGGAGTCTTATTCAAGAGGATCACAAGTTCAAAGCCAGGCTCAGCAACTTAGCAAGGCCCTGTCTCAAAATAAAATAAACAAGAAAAAAAGGGGGGAGGGGGCTCAGTGGTACCAGGAAAAAAACAAAAGCAAATAAACAGCCAATATTGGAGGCATGGCAATACATGACTTCCAATTATACTACAGAACTATAGTAGCAAAACCTGCATGATACTGGCATAAAAACAGACACATAGACCAGTGGTACAGAGTGGAAGACACAGAGACCAATCCACAAAGCTAGTTGATTGACCCTTGACAAAGGTGCCAAAAACTTACATTGGAAAAAAAAATAGTATTTTCAACAAATGGTGCTGGGAAAACCGGTTATCCATGTGAAGAAGAACAAAGCTAGACGCTTACCTTTCATTCTGCCCCAAATCAACTCAAAATCAAAGACCTAGAAATTAGACCCACAACTTGCAACTCGTAGAAGAAAATGTAGGATCAACTCTCTAGCTTATAGGCACAGGCAACAGGTTTCTCAATAGGACACTTAAAGCTTAGGAAATAATTTCACAACGTAATAAATAGACTGGAATCAAATAATAAACCATCTGCACAGCAAAATAAACAAGAATGTGAAGAGAACCTACAGGAGGGGAGAAAATCTGTTAGCTACATTTCTGATAGAGAATTAATATCTAGAATATGTGGAAAACTCAAAAAACACCAAAACACAAATAGTCCATTTAATAAATGGGCAAATGAATTAGACACTTCTCAAAAGAAGAAATATAAATGGCCAACAAATACATGTTGAACATCATTAGCAATTAGGGAAATGCAAATCAAAACTACACTGAGATTTCATCTCATACAAATCAGAAAGACAGTTATCAAGAATATAAATAATCATAAATGCTAGAGAGGATGTAGAGGAAAAGGAATACTTTTACACTGTTGAAGGGATTGTAAATTAATGTTATTCCTTAGAAATCAGTATGGAGACTCCTCAAAGACCGGGCATGAAACCACCATATGATCCAGATATGCCACTCCTAGGTGTTTATCCTAAAGAATCAAAGTCATCATATTACAGTGATACCGCACACCCATGTTGGTAGCAGCACAACTCACAATAGCCAAACCATGGAACCAGACTAGGTGTCCATCAACAGGTGAATGGATAAAGAATATGTGACTTAGGTACACAACGGAGTTATTTGGTCATAATGTAAAATGAAGCTGTCATTTGCAGGAAAATGGATGGAACTAGAGACCATTATGTTACGTGAAATAAGTTAAACTCAACAGATTAAGGGTCAAATATTTTTTCTCTCATATATGGAAGCTAGAGAGGGAAAAGTAAAATAAAGGTGAAGGATCCAACATCTACTGAAAAGCAAAGGGAGAGCAGTAGAGGAAAGGGCCCAGGGGTTGAAGGGTGGGGAGGGAGGTGGAAAGTGCTGGGGAGGGATATGGGCCATTACATTGTTATATGTGTTATACATTGCTACATATTATACAGTGATGCTACCTATACAACAACAAATCCCATCATTATAAACAACTATAATGTAGGAATAAAAATGTGGAAAAATTTAAAAGTTAAAAAAATCAAAACATAAAAAATGACAAAAAAGATAAAGAAAAATTCTCCCTATTTGTTGGAAATCTTTATTAAGTTTCATTTAGGATGGGCATTAAGGATTGTAGAATTTCAAAGTAGAGTCACACCATCTGTGCATTCATACATGTACACAGGGCAATGATGTCTGTCACACATTCTTTTATTATTCTTACCCCCCCACCCTTTGTGTACAACCAGAGAAACAATAGCTGTACTCCATTTGTGTTCAATGAATCAAAATTGAATAAATTTAAAAAAGAAAAAGAATTGCAGAGAAGTTCATTAAGAGTAGTCACAATTAGTCACTTCAGAAAAGCTTTATTTCTAAGACTGAGGCAGAAAGAGTAGTAATATAGAAAAGAAATGAGCATATTTCACAATGAAAGCCACATGTAAAAAGTATTTCAGTTTTTCACATGTAGAACATATTTCAAAAACTGCATGGTCAGCTCTGCTATATTGCTCTATGCCATTAAATGAATAAAAGGCAGAGAGTTGACTGATTTGATAAAATCATGACTAACTTTGGGGAGAGTCATGTTTACACCGTGCTCAGTTGGTCACTTCTATACATGACCCGTATGAACATTATTTTATCTTCTATTTTTGTCCACAGGAGAGACCAGCATCTGGACTTCTCATATTCTGCCATAATGACAGAGGTAAAAAGAACATCCCTATTTCTGAATAGAGACCCTTTTAAGAGAAAAAGAAAAGAAAAATTATTCTGTGCTGAAGCATGTACATAAATAAATTTTTCAGTGTGTTTACCTTGCTTTTTTAGTGCTTGCTATGATTGGTACACATTATATATATTAAAACTTGATATTTGTATTATGCTATTAATATTTGTGTTATATAATTAACACTAACACAATGGTGAATTTGAAAAAATGGGTAGGTCTCTTTGAAACTTTGATTTCCAGTTTAGTGGTAGAAAAGTAATTAGAGATAAACAAATAAAGAAATACTTAAAACTTGGTAGGACTAACGACATGGGTAGCACAATTTGTACAATTAGCAGAATTAGCAGAATGCTTAAACATGGTGAAAAGCATTTGATTTTTCTTGAGGCCAACTCAGTAATGACTTGCAGTGGTGGTCACTTTCTCTCTCTCTCATTTTCTGTATGCTGAGACCTATCTGAGTGGACTTGGGTCTGTGATGTGGATGGGAATTCTTCTTAGAAGAAGTGGATTCTAAGATTTTATATGGACGCTGCATTATCTTTCATGAAGAATGTTTTAAAAGCTACCACTGTCTTTATTCATTCCTTTCATACATGATGTCTCTTTCCCACAGGTTTTAAATAACTCTGTGACTTGGACCTCTGAATTTTCAGTTATTACTTTGTTAGTCTTTAATGGAATGAACTTTGCTATAGGCAAGTCATTACAATGTGAAATTTTAAGAAAATCATTTTAAAAATCTGCATGTTAAAGCATGAAAAGCCTTTCAAATTCACTCTCCTATCCTCCTCTTGCATGATCTTTAATGGAGTAAGAAAACCCAATATATTTAAATAGATGAGTGCGGTGTGTTATTAGAGGATGTATGTAGTGCACATAGGTGCAAGATTTATTTACAGCCTGATCACATTAACTACCATCTTAGATTATATATTTGAAATGCTATGAAGGCTTGCTAACAGTCGTAGGACTAGCAGGCTTATTTCACTTATTCAGGACTTCTAGATAATAGTCCTGAAGAAATCTTAAGTATATATTTGAAATTTTCTAATAACTGAAAACAACACATGTCCATCATGTTTTTTCATTTAGTTGAATTTTGGAGTAGAAATGAGTTAAAGATAATTACATATGTGAAGGAACAGGAAATATATCTATAATCAGAGTTTGTTACTAAAGTAAATAAATGAATAGGAATGTATTTGTAAAGAGAGTGGATGTATCATTATCCATTCACCAGGGAAAACATTCAGACTTCGGTTTTTAGGGATTGACTTATTTCACTTAGCATGATTTTCTCCAATTCCATCCTTTTACCTGCAAATGCCATAATATTCTTCTTTACGGCTGAATAATATTCCATTGTCTACGTACATACCACAGTTTCTTTTTTTCTTTTTTTTTTTTTTTGTGGAACCAGGGATTGAACTCAGGGATACTTGGCCACTGAGCCAAATCCCCAGCCCTATTTTGTATTTTATTTACAGACAGGGTCTCACTGAGTTGCTTAGGGCCTCGCTAAGTTGCTGAGGCTGGCTTTGAACTCGTGATCCTCCTGACTCAGCCTCCCAAGTCGCTTGGATTACAGGCGTACGCCACCGCGCCCGGCTCACAGTTTCTTTATTCATTCATCTGTTGAAGGGCATCTAGGTTGGTTCCACAGTCTAGTTATTGTGAATTGAGTTGCTATAAACATTGATGTGGCTCTGTTACTATAGTATGCTGATTTTAAGTCCTTTGTGCAGTGCATCAAAATACAGTCTATAAAAATAAAAATAGAAAAAGGAGGAAAAAAAGGGAATGGATTACCTTGTAAATAATTTTTCAAAAGACTAATTCAAAGACTAATTCAGCTTGGTAAGAGGCATAAGAAACTATCCAAAAAAGACAAAAAGAGGAGGTAAATCCTAAAAAGGAAACCCAGTAGTGGATGATATTTCAAGAGAAAGAAATCAATTAGGATCGGAAAGCAATACATATGTCCTCAAAGAGTTCTACTTTACATTGCAGAGGTGAGTAAAATAAAAAATGAGTGAAAGTGTTTAGAAACATAATCAACTCTATCTTCTGGTTGTCATCAAAATTTGATTAAATTGGAAAATGACTGTGAGGACTATACTCTTTTAAAAAGTATTTCATACAGGTATGTGCACATTTGTATATATGTGTTTATAGAAAAATACCCTCATAGGCATTACATGCAACCATTATAGACTTTGTGTTAAAACAGAGAACGGTTTCAATACATTCTTAAAATCATTACCAAGACTGCAATTAGGGATTTCAACCATTTATCTGTCCTGGACTTCTACTGAAGCATCCTGACCTGACAGTAAAATAAAGAATGCCTCCACAGGGATATACCATGATAAATATGCTAAAACTGATAGAAAACATGGAAATAAATGCAAATTCAAATGTGAAAATCCATTTTATCTATGAGTTTACACAAAACCAAAATTGAGAAGCAGGTGTGACAGGGGTACAATCAGAAAATATGTGTATCCCAAGAGAAGGATTTTAAATTTATCCTAGAGGAAAATAAAATTTATGAGAGATTGTAATCTTTGATATTACCAAACTTACATTTTTCAGACACAAATGGAAAATAGAATGAAGGTCATTTGCATAATCCTTGGTAGCAATGGTGTAGCATTCTTACAACAATGTACTTAGAAATTATTTTAAATGGTTTTAAGAAATGCATTTCTCATTTAATGATTTCTGTGTACATCTGTTGAAAATTTTGGAGGGGAATACTCTCTACACAGAATTTTTAGATGAATTTATAAAACTGCTTTCTGTATATTGCAATGATTTTGATACATTTATTTATAAAATAAATTACAGAAAAGTGAAGGTCGTAACTTTTTGCCTATTACATCTATTTTAAAGAATCTGCTTTCTCTCAAATAAGTGCTACAAATTATAGGCCATTTTGGATGTGTTACATTTTTTGTGTTGAAGTTCATTGTATTATTTCAATTGGCAAAGTGAGCCTAAGTGATGTGAAAAGCATGTTACTTTGTCTAGATGACAAAACATAACAAGAAGCTTTGGATTTTAAGACTCAGACATGAATTTCCAATCAGACCATTATCTTTTCTGCAGTACTCTGTTTTCTTGAAGTAAATCAGAATAAATGTTAGAAGCAGACCATCTTAGAAAACTGAAATAAACATCACATTGCTTCTATGTTACCCTAAGAACTCTGGAATATGCTTGTTCACAAAGGTTAGCGTTAGGTTTAGAGTTAAGGTTAGGGTTAGGGTTGAGAAAATAGTATGTGATATCCATCTAGGCTTCTCTGTCTCTCTTTACTCTGCTGTCTTTCTTATATACATTTTATTTTTCTGCCTCTCTCTCTCTCTCTCTCTCTTTGTGTTTGTGTGTGTGTGTATGTGTGCATGCACGCTCGCATGCACAAGTAAAAACAACAAATATCGGTGACCTTTATATAACTTGAAATTAAAATTTTAAGTGGGAAAATAAATCTGTCCATTGTCATACGTCAGCTACAAATACAGAAATTATGTAGTCAAATAGACAGTCCACATAAAGAGATATACCTCTTTTCATTTAAATGCAAACAGCCAGTCATGGAAAACATTTATGGAGGAAACAGGAAAAACAAATACAAAAAAAACCAAAAAACACATGAAGATAAATAGAGTTCCTTAAATTAATTAAATTATACTTTTTAACTTTTTATGGAAAAAAGAGGTTTTAACTCTAGTTTTTCTTAAATTCATTTTTTCTATTCCTTATAGTTGATATAAGCATACATCAAAATCTTCCTGTTTTATTTACTGCTTCATCATAATCAAAAATCAGGGAAGATATTTCATGAAATCCTACAGATAAGATCAAAGTCCTGGTTTTAAGCAAATAATTTTCAGTGCTTCCTGGAATCCCTATGATGTCACATATAACCCAGGTTCATGCTATTAGAGGTAATTTAAAACATTGTGCATCACTTGACAAATGAAGAATAAATATTTTACCAGTTAAGAGTGTTGTCTCTTTCTCTCTCTCTCTCTCACTCTCTCTCTCTCTCTTTCCCTGTTTCTGTCTTTAGGTGAGAAATGCAAGAATGCTTTTAATGTCTCCTTTTAATATGCTATTTACAGCACAGCTTTAAGCCCACTTGCCCTTATTTACATACTAATAAAATTCCATATGGCCTTTCTCATTGGCACAGGACAGACTTGGGTTTGATTCTCAGTACTATTATCCATTCATGAACTTGGGCACTTTCCCTAACCTCTCTGAGTTTGATTTACTACCTGTAAATTAGTAGACTACTAATCTTGTTGGCAATATTGATTGAATAATGTATGTGGCCTTCCATAAAGGTGGCTACATATAAGCCATTATTCTCACCCTTTTTTTGCTTTCCTTTTCTATAGATATTGAAAAGTCCAACCACTCATCTCCCCAGATTTCCTTGCATGGAGATGTGGACACACTTCTGCTGGTGAGTTGTAAGTCAAATTTCTGGGAACACTTCCTTTAGGAAAAATGTTCAGTTGTCCTGTGCCCTAGGCCATTGCCCTTCTCCCTGCCTAGAATACAGAAACGACGTCTGAAGGCAAGAGTCCTCATGCAATCAGGAGGGTGAAAGCCTGTTCTAGGAAAGTTGTAGCTTGGAGGGAAAAAAAATCTAATTAACATCTTGAACGTTTGAACTAACCCTGGACTGTTGACTCCAAATTCTTGTATGGTGAGAAAAATAAAACATTTGCTTGTTTAAGACCCTGTTAGTTTTTAGTTTGTTTTTGCTTATGGAAACATTCCTTAGTTTTATAATGTGTAAAGGGTCTAGGGAGTTTGTTAACATAATTTGTACTTAATAGATTTTAATCTTTTCTCCACCATCCTACTGATTCTGAGTCCAAGAGGGACCAAACAAAATATAAACTAATGAAAATTCAACAGTTCTCCATACTGTGCACTTAAGGTTAGAAAGAAGCAGCTTGTTTCTCTGAAGAGCTGAGTGTGAGTCTTGGGGACCTCACAGGGCGATCCTTAGAATAGTCATCCATTTTAAAGCAGAATACTGCTGTTCTACACATCACAACTATCAATCAAATTCCCCAACTCATTAATAAATCATGAGCACTTTAGCAAGGAGATGAAACACACAAGGTTCAGGAGTCCCGCTAAAGACTGACCCAACAAAGAATCTGTGCTATAATTTTGTAAGAAAAGATATGAATAGTGATCTAAAACCACATATATCCGTACATAAATTATAAGCACATGAGTACAGGGGAATCGAAACCTTTGGGTTTTAAGACTTAATGCTATCATTGTGCTATGTTATATAAATGAGCAAGGTTATTAACAGCTATAATTTCTGGCCTATTTTGAGACTTAATTTTGAAAAGATATCACAATTTTTTATAGCATGAAATAAAAATATTTAGATATCATCAAATCTTTTAAATGAAAAACTTCTTTTTCATGTTCCTTGCTTATTGGTGTTAGGTTATTTTTTTCTTCCCTTTTGTTCAACTTTTTAAATATTTGAGTGTAAACTATATTATTATCAGTCTGTCCATTGATAAGAGGGTCTTGAGTCAAAGTTGACTGGCTCATTCAGTTAGAGAATTCAGTTTATTTCAGTTCCCAAAACAGAACTCCCCATTTTGTGACACCAACCGGAATTGATATCCAGGTTTTTTGTTTTTTTTTTTTCTTTTGGAGAGATTTTTGTTGAAGGTTGGCAGGGGAACCAGGCTGCAAACAAAGATGTGCTTCTCTGTTCTGCTTCAGTGACAATTTCACTTCTTGTGCATCTTAACATATAAGGAAATCAGTCACTCAAAATATTCACTGCAGAGTTTTTCCAGTTTCTAAAATATGCTATCTTAACCCACATAAATGTACTTCTAGATGGTGCCTCACATTTATATAACAGCATTGCCATCAGGCGCCTTCATCTCTAGTTTTTTTCTTAAGAGACAGACATGAGGGATGGAAATATTATGTCATTTGTTCTTTATCACTCAGAAAATTGACAAATAGAAAGGACTGAAGAAAGAAAAACAATTTTCCAGATGAATTGGTATTAGAAGTTGCAATAATTAAGGGGGGATGATGAAGGAAGGACTTTTTTTTTTTTTTAAATCCTTACAATGTACCAGATGCATCTTTTATATGACATCATTTAATCCTAAAATTAATTAGACATGCTTAAGTGAATAACAGTATCCTCTTTGCCTATGTGTATGTTAGGATACATGTCTGTGGGTAAGGGAACACCTGATTAACAATGAATGGAATAAATAACAATTTTTAATATCCCCATTAAAAAAGAGGCTGAAGTCAGGTGTGGTGGCAAACACCTGCAATCCCCCCATTGGCTCCAGAGGCTGAGGCAGGAGGACTGCAAGTTCAAAGCCAGTTTCAGCAAAAGTGAGTTGCTAAGCAACCCAGTGAGACCCTGTCTCTAAATAAAATATATAATAGAGTTGTGGATTTGGCTCACCAGCGAGTGTCCCTGAGTTCAGTTCCTGGTATGATCAAAAAAAAAAAAAAAAAAAAGATCATTCCAGTGTTACTTCATCAGATCAAAAATTTCCATTGATGATTCTTATCTTTCTCCAGCTTTCTGCTTTGTCAACCTGTTTGCTGGTCATTTATCTGTTTAGTGTCTGCTCACAGGATGACTGCAGCAAGTCCAGAGGCACATCCCCCCGCTGGGTCCAAAAGCAGGAAGCAGGACAGTAAGGCTTTCTCCACCTGGGGCTCTATCTCTTTAGCCACAAAGGAAACCCTTCCAAAAAGCCCCAGAACAGACTTCATACTTTTTTATTATTTTTAGTTTTTATTGGAGGTAAATTTATTCTACTTAAAAACCATTGTCCTGGTGCGTTGCAATTATACATAATAGTGAATTAATTGTGAGATACTTGAACATACACATAGAATAGTTAGGGAAATTTGATTTCTCAATTTTTTTTTTTTTTTTTTTTGGTGGTAGTGGGGATCGAACCCAGGGCCTCGTGCTTCCGAGGCAGGCACTCTACTAACTGAGCTACATCCCCAGCCCTTGATTTCCCAATTTTTGATTTTCCAGTTGATCCCAATTTATTTTCATTTCTCCCTCCCCTCCATCATCTTCTTGATCCTCTTCCTCTGTTCTACTGGTCTCCCTTCTGCTTTCATGAAATTTCCCCCATTTTCTATTTTTCCTTTTTACTCTATAGCTTCCATATGAGAGAAAATATACAACCCTTGACTTTCTCAGTCTGACTCATTTCATTTAACAGGATGCTCTTAAGATCTATCCATTTCCCTGCAAATGACATAATTTCATTCTTCCTTAGTGATGAATAAATTTGCATTGGTTATACATATCATATTTTCCTTGTCTAGTCATCTGTTGATGGACACCTAAGCTGGTTCCATAGCTTGGTTATTGTGAATTACACTGCTATAAACATTGGTATGTGTGTATCATTATAGCATGCTGATATTCATTCTTTTGAGATATAGTTGCATGGCCATATTTACCCCTGTTAAGAATTTGAGAAAGAAAGTTACTAAGCTTGCATACTGTGAGATGAATAAGAGAGAAAAAAAGCTACTGGGAACAGCTAACTAGTAATTTCAGTAAATCTTTCTTATATTTTGATTTCTGAACTATGTAGACATTTTTTTAAATAAAGACTTTAAATATGGTTGTCACTTTCCTAATTTTGGATGAAATTGTCCATTTATCACTTACCAAGACAGGTTAAGTCTTCCTCAACAATAATTTAGACTGTTTTCAATGTTGAATGCTTTTTAAGAAATTTCTCTCTACCACTAAGCTACATCCACAGCCCTTTTTATTGTTTTATTTTGAGACAGGATCTGGCTAAATTGTTGAGGCTGGCCTCAAACTCCTGATTGTCCTGACTCAGTCTCCTCAGTACCTGGAATTGTAGCCCTGTGCCGTAGCACCCAGATGTCTATATATCAATTGTAGTTAGATAAGTGGAGAAATGAAATGCATGCAATTTGTATGCTTATTACTTCAAACAGTATATATTTTACAAAGCATATTTTATCTGTAATTTATAAAAGTAAAATTTATTGTAATATTTTATCAGCTAACTTGCTAAACTGTTTTAATAATTTCAATAATTTTCCTGCAGATTTTTAAAAAAGATTTTTATGTTAATAGCTATTAATCACAAGGTTTTTGTTTTATTTTTTATTTTCTTTCCAAGTTTGTCTGGTAACTTTTTACTTGTAATGTACTGTCAAAACCAATCAAACTTTTAATAGAAATGAAGATTTTTGAACATGGTATGGGTTAATCCCCCGCCACACACCAATTTGTTGTGATTCTTGTTACTTGTGAATGTGAGCTTCTTTGGAAAGAAGTTCTTTGAAGAGGTAATAAAATTAAAAAGAGGTTTTGGGGACAGAACTTCACCAACAGGACAATCTTGCCTAAAAGCAGAAGAGACACAGGTACGTAGAAGAAGATAATACATGAAGTCAGAAGCAGAGACTGGAGGGATGTGTCTAGGACACAAAAGACACTGAGAATTCCTGACAACATTAGAAGCTAAGAGAAAGAAAAGGACAATAAATTATCCATAAAGCCTGCAGAGACAGTGTGGCCTTCTCAACAACTTGATTTTAAAATTCTTGCATGCGGAATTGTGAAAGAATAACTATCTGTTGCTTTATGCCGTGCTGTTTGCGATATTGGTTGTGTTGGCCATAAAAAACAAACACTGTCAACGTTTATAGAATTTATGGGAATGTTTCTAAAACTGTAACTTTATTTCCAAAGAATAATGTTTCTTTTGGCAAATGCCAGAATATTGCTGCCAACAAGAACCTTAATGAATACTGAATCAGTGGATGGGAAATAGGATATTAACAAGGTCTCAAAATATCACACCACATGACACTTAGGAAAAAGTGATTCACTTTACAGTTCAAATGTGACAGATTCCACCACAGTATTGTGGTCAAGCATCCCTGGGTATCATGAGCCTCCAGATATGGCACATGAGAAGGCACCTCCACTGTTAAAAACAACAACAACAAAAAACATTGGAAAAACTCAAATCGAGGTACATTTTGTAAAATAAATACTCATCCATGAAAATTGTCAAGACCATGAAAGACAAAGATAGGCCAATCTGTCTGAGACTGGAAAAGGCTAAGGAGATATCAAAGGGAACCCAATATGTGACATTGGATTGCATCTTAACCAGAAAAAGAAATGACATTAGTAAACTTATTGGTGACATAATTTGAGCTAATTCTATAAATTTGTAGATTAGTTCTATATTGTATTTACAATAGTTTCTTGTATTGATAATTTTACAACAGTTGCATAAAATTTCAATATTTAAGGAAAATAAAGGAGTGGCTTTTGGTGGTATTTTCACACTTAATTTAATCATCTGATTATTTTATAATGGAAAACTAAAAAAACAACATGGTAGTAATATTGGGTTTAGGATAATGGAGGTTTAAGTTATGAGAAAGTTACCTTTTATTAACAATGCTCTAGGATATGGGTTTGCTTTTTATTTACTTAATAATGAAGGTGTGCTATCACTCCTTATTTGCTGATGTAACCATATATATTTTTTCTGTTGATACATTAACACCAATGTTAACATTTATAAATTTTATAATGCTAATCCATATTGGAATAAATTTAATTTGGTTGGAATAGATCATCTGTATTTTACTTGGCTGGAATTTTTTAAATATTATTTTGTGAGTACATTTTTATTTGTTTTTAAATAAAATTGAGGTTTAATTTTTCCTTTTCATGTTATCTTTAAATGATTTTGTGACAACATGATACTATTCTAAAGCTATGAGGGAGATAGCTGTCTTTTCTTAGATACAACATTTTATGACTGGAATTGTTACTTTTGAAAATTGGAGAAATACCTGTAAATTTCTAAGGGCATAATTTTTGTTGTTATTTTTAACATTTCAGCATATTACAATTTATTAATTCTTATATAATTCTGTAAACTTTTTTATTTCTGTTTTGGCTTATTGCAAGATTAATGGTTTAATTTGTTTCATTCAGCTTTAACTTAAATTCAGGGCATAAAGTTAATTTTATTTATTTGAACACGTTAAACATCTGTTGTATTTCTAATTAAATTCTCCCTTCATAGAAGATTTGATCCATGGCCTCTTTCCTCACATGTTTGTTTGTTTAATATTTTATAGCAACTATTTTCTTTTTGCTTTTATCCTTTCTATTGTTACTGTGTTTTCTAGCTCACTGCTTTTTATTCCTGCTCATCATTTCCTTCCTTCTATTATCTTTCTGCTTATTCTATTATTTTTATAAGTCATAGAGTTTTCACATGTCCTTATCTGAAAAAATAAAATGAGGCTCTGTTTTCTGGCCTAAACTCTATTTTACTGAAGGGAGTTTGTGGGAGGCATTTCAATTACCTTTTAATTGTAAAAATTTCTTTTGAAGTTTCTTTGTGTCCCCCTGCCTTAGGTCTATGAACTACTCATGAATTTTAAATTTAATTTCTATAAGTGTCCTAATGAGAGAGAGGCAGGAGGGTGGGGTTACATGTCTATGGAAGGAAGGGTTTTGAAGACTATAGCCAATAAGGCATGTAATACAGGCAGCCTTGAAAACTGGGTGAGGGGAGGAATAAGCTCCCTTGGAGCCTCTGGAAGGAAAGTCGTTCTGTGGACACCTCCATTCAGCCCTGTAGGACTAAATCAGACTTCTGACTTCTGAATCCATGAATAATCAATTGTTTTATACTTAGTTTGTAGTAATTCACTAGAGAAAAAATAGAAAACTACACATTCATCTACTTCTATAAAAATGCTATCCATAGGATTTACAAGCAACACTTAGATAAATCCAAATGTTTATCTTAAGATGTTTGTATCTTAAGATGTTTGTCTTAAGATGTCTCTATCTTGGTATCATTTGCTGGTGATGTAGAAGTACAAAATGGAGGACATCTAACTTCTCTGCAAGTACGACTGGTATGAATATAATTGATTTCAGAATGCAATGAGTTACCCAAGGCAAAGGGCAAGCCATGGAGGAATGAGTGAGAGGAAGAAAACGCTTTTGGAAAAGGGAAAAAATACTTATAAAAAAACCTGGAGAAATATACATCTGTATGAATTCCTGTATATCTGTAGTTGTTGAAGAGATCTTGAAAGTAGCTTATAAGGAGACTAGTTAGTTGGACAGAGAGAAGAGCTAGAAAATTCTGGAAGATATACAATCAAGGATAATTATTTTTATTTTAAGAGCTTTGGGAAACCATTGATGGATTTTTAAAAAAATGAATAGGAATAGCTTATATTTGTGTTTCAATTAAACTATTTCACTTTATGGTATGATCTCCTCACCATCACTATGCAAATATTTTGATGTATTTGTTTACCCCCCAATTAAAAACATGTAATTCAAATATATGACTTGGGTTATGATAATGTTAGGATATCACGTCATTATGCATCTGCAATAATACTGTAAGTTATTTCAATGTGTTAACAATGAAATAGTAGCTTAAATGCTCTTATTTATCAGTACTGGGTAAGCAGTTTAGGTAATTAATGAAAGTCTGTTAATTTTTCACATCAACTTAATCAATAATGTAGATGGACTCAATATTTCTTCTTGACCTTTTCCCCATCACTAATGCAAATAGAGATGAAAAAGAAAAATCACTCTGGTTAAAAACAAATCATCTACAAGTGAACTTTAAAATTAATAGGACCCTTGTGATAGTTATGGTTTGGATTTTATTCTCAATTAAGTTCAATCGAAAAATGAATTAAAAATGACAGTTGTAAAATGAATGGAAAAGAAATCATATATAACAGTGATTTGATTTTAAAAGCCCAATGATATTAGCTTTTTAAAAGTGCCAGTCTAGGAACGAATTGGTCTATAAAACTTCTGGTGTTTTTCTCAGAGACAGATGGGGCCCTACTGATTCTTATCTATTTGAATGGGACTGGTCTAGGTTAGATCAAAAAGTATGTTTTTGGAAAATTCTATGGAATATTATTTTATGTATGCTCTATCAGTTGTGGCAAAATTTTGAAGTATATGGAGACACATCACATTCTCAAAGCAGATTTTATAAAGAATAAATAACATTTAATATGGCTGAGCCAATCATAATGAAGGTAAGGAGTACAGACTCCTATCAACATTTCCAACCAGATTTAGATGCAACTTTTAAAAATTATTGTGGATACTGATTTTTTTGTCTTTTAGAATAAGTCTCCAGCCTACAATGACTAAGTTAGTTTGAAAGAGAAGCACTTAAGTTATGTTATTCTTTTTTTTTTTTTTGATTGGACCAAAATACTTTATTAAATCCACTTAAGGGCTATAATTCAAAGGAGACTAAAAGCACAAATGTTTAATTTTAAAAATTAACTGTCAGTAATAAAATACTAAATTTGGAGCAAGTGTGTTCATACATAGTTCAGGTTTCTTTAACATATAAGATTCATTCTTAGTAATAAAGTTCAATGAATACAATGCAATTAATGGAATTAATACAGCTGGGACATGGGTACAAAACGTTACAGCAGATGGAGGCTATGTATACTTCAAAAACAGTCCAATTGGCAAGCAGAATAGTTAGAAACAACAAGAGAAAAATATACAAACAATAGTACATTAATCATATTAGGATGGAAAGTAAACCAAATAATCCCATTGATGTGTTAATGTACACTGGACTACAACAAAGATAAAGTGTTCAAAAGACAGGATAACACAATAAAACTAAAGATTATAATTTTTTGAAAACTCTTTAGTAAGACAGGAACAAACTAATATTAATAGGGGCTACTTGCCAAACAAATGATAGGCTTGTTTCAAGCCCCTGTTATTCTTAACATAAGAATGAACTGCTCTGTATCCCAGAAATAAAAAATTTTCTCTACTTGAAGTATGTCCTCATGTTTTGTTGGGTGATTACACTCAGAAAGAAATATATTAAGTACTACAACCAAATCATACAAACTTGAGACATCATGTCCAGTCTTGGAGATAGAAACCAGACCATGAATTCAAAAGATATGTGACTGGTTCTTTCAAGATTGACCTTCACCCACTGACTCCAATTTGACCCCTTCCTCTCATGATACAATTATTTTTCCTTCTTTATTACGGATTTCTGGAATAGGACCTTTTTGCTTATCATATTGTAGAAGTATTGAAATTTCCTTAAAAGAAAGACCACGTATCATGGCCTTAGCACAAGACAGTTTCATCATTTGTTTTGGCTCCCTTGTGAACTTCCAATTCAATTTGTGATATTGTGATTTAGAAGACATCCAACCCTGTATGTGTTCTTAATCACCAGGACCTCTGTAACCTTTAGGTCGTTAGTTTTATGATATTGGAACCCAAAAATTCTCCTCAGATAAAAACCTAATATTCACATTAGACAAAATTAGTATATAAGTTATCTGTATACGTTTACAATGTCACAAATCTCAACTGGTTAAAATACCTCTGGATAAAGGAATATAATTTCTGGATTTATATCAAGAAGATTGTTACTTCAGAGTATTTTGTTCCAACTGAAAAAAGACTCTCATGGTGACATTATATTTTTTTTGGTTGTTTGGATTTATTTAATTGAATTTAGTTTTCATAGATACATAAAAACAGAAAATTTGAACATATCACGGGGTGCCACGTGATATTTTCAATATATATAAATTTGTGTACTGTTTAAATGGGGTAAACCTATCTATCTCTTCAAACATTTTTCATTTTTTAAGATGAAAACATTCAAAATGCCTTCTTCCAGTTTTTTGAACTGGAAGTACAGTATCATTATCTATGGTCACACTAACAAGCAATGCCACTCAAGAACTTCTTATTCCTGTCTAACTGTTGCTTACTATGACATTATTGATGATACTTTCAAATACCCCATTGCATTATTAGTAGACTTAATGACTTATATTTGTTCCTCTTATTTTTTATATTTTCCAGAATCTTCCATCAAATAAATGATAGTAAGACTAATAGACTCCATTTACATTCCTAAAAGCTTTTCATGAAACAGTCAAGTAGTGATTTTGATCCAATGTTAAAGTTAATGAAAAATTACACGTACAGCCAACCATTTGCACCAAACTGGAATATTTTCTGCTGCAGACTTGGACAAAAATCTGCATCTTCTGACCTCAGAGTACTACACATTTTAATGTGCCATTACTTCTGCATTTGCTTAATATTAATCTTTAATAAAAAAGTATTTGCCAATTTATAGTTAACCCTAAATATTATTTATTTATAAGAACAAATATCTTCTATAGGTAGGTTTTCTGAAAGGACCTTAAATGTGAATTAAGCCCTTCTTATTGAATGGCTTCCTAACTCTGTCTCCAACAGGATATAATAATTTCTTGAAAATAAGTTTTGTTATTTTCTAAAAATCAAACTTACAAATAATTTTTATTCTTGTCTCTTCTAACATAGATATTTTAAAATTTATTTCATGTAATTTATTTGTATAAATTATACAAAATCAAGATATTGTTGGAATACAGGAAATTATTACAAGGGGATTGATACTTAAACAGATTAAACAGATGCATAATTAAACAATAGCAGTGATAAGACTGGGACAGTTGGATTGAAAAATTACTTTTTCATGTCTAATTTCATTTGAAGTTTTTGTTTTCTGCAACAAATATGAATATCATTCAATGAATATCATTGCAGAAAATATTAGGTAATAGTATCTCTTTTTAATTTTCTAGAGTCATTAAGGAATGTAAAATCTTCAGACAATTCTTAGTATATTAATTAATTTCAACAGTGATAAAAATAATGGGCTTTGTTATTCTAAAAAAATAAAAATTACTTGTAGTGTAAGAATCCATGAATTTTCTGTTATAAGAGAATTTTTAAAGAATATTGCATATTTTCTTTTAAGTCAGATATATTTGAAATTTCCTGATGTTGTATACCAGTTAAATCAGACTCCTACACTGACAAATTTTAAGGTAACAAGGCAAAAGAAAGAATGTGTCAAGATAAAAGCCGATGATTTTGGAAGTTGTTTAGAATTTAATCAGTCATCTGAATATGAATTTACTCCATGTACAAAGCAATACAAGTAATGGTACCTTTTTATTTTTCTAATATGATTTTTTTTAGGGAAAAGTGAATGCAACAATATTAATCTGACTCAAACAACCAAGTAGATAAGGATACAGATAAGTTGCTAATGCCAGTCATGGTTTAATGGGTGAAACAAAATCTTAAAGAGTATTTCAAAGCAAAAGATTAATTGTAAAATTTAGATCATGGGGAAGAAAAAGTCCAAAAGGAACGTTAGATAATCTCTGAACAGTAATGATATCTAATAAAGGTGAAGGGAAATTTGGGGACGTCTGGAATCTCTGAATGTCCAGCAGCTGTAGAGGGTCCACAGATTGTGAAATTGTGGGTGGTGTAGAATTCAATGGACATGTGTTAGCTCCTCATGGTTATGGTCTCTCTCTGTTTGTAGAAAAGCTTTTGTAATGGGCTGGTTCTGCAACTAATAAGCAAGGTTGGCAGTTCAGATGGAATGCTGGAAGTAAAGCTTGGATGAATGAAGATGAACTGGAATCTGCTAGACTTTTTCACTTATTCCCACTAAGCAATGATTATCTTCAGAGTGTTATGATAATTCTTTCATTTGTCTCCTAAATTTCATGTTCTAACTTGGAACCACACAGGGAAGAGTATACTAGGAACTTTGGTTGTTAGTACAACCAGGTTAAAACTAAAGTACAATCTACCATGTTGCTCAACAACGAAGCAAAGATTTTGACAGTTTTGACAGAAAGGAATATGAAATAGAATCTATGGTTCTGTGTATTCTTCTATAAATTATCAAAACTATGGCTAGTGTTTTTCAAAATAGTATCACTGTTTTGAGAGTATTAATAATCATGTCAAGGGTAAAAGAGGATTGGGATTGCATAATTGTTTTTGGAAAACTCAGTGCTAAAGAAGATTTAAACAAATATTTAATTTGAGCATTTTGAGAAAAGTTGGCATTCTATTATTTATTTTAATGTTATAAGACAAGGAAATAGAAAATAGAATGAAGAATTTGTTTAAATATTTTGTCTACATAAATTGTTTTATTCTCAGTGATATCTCTAAGGACAGAGGAGGGAATAATTCCATAAACTAAAAACACTGATATAAGTTTTCACCTACATTTCTTACTTTTAAAAAGCACATTCTCTTTCCTTAGTTCTGGCAGTTCTGGGTATTGAATCCAGAGTCTTATGCATGCTTGCCAAGCACTGTATCACTGAGCTATGTCCCCAGTGTTAGTAAATTCTCTCAATAACAGGAAGGATGAAGAAGACTGCTGACTTTCCACAGTATCTAGTCATCTATTGATATTTCTAGATTGCCCAAGAAGTGAAGAATAGATAGTTTAATGCAAACAAACCACTAAAGGCTTTTTCAAAACAATCCACAGTGTTTAAAGTTTCCATAAGACATGTGCAGAGTGGAATTCTTCCTTTATCCTTGATTCATGATATTAATATGACTTTGCTCAGGGGAAAAGTTAGCAGAATCATGCTGTAATTAAATGTCCAGAGTAATGATCGAGTTCTAAACACATTGTGCATCATTTTAATCCAAAGTAGAAAGACAGTTTTAAGGATAATGTACTTTAGGAGTGGGATTTCAGTGAAAAATATGCTATTTTTTGTAAAATTAAAACTTTGTTTTACCTGATATTTTTATTTTAGTAGACTACCCACAGATGTCACATTCTCTAGTCTGGAAAGACATTAGGCCATAGCAAAAGATCTTAAAATGATCTAAATAGGAAGGTGGAATGTGGTTATCAATATGTTAAAAACTGTGTTATGTAATTACTCAAATCAAACATGAATGAGATCTCAGAATTGGGCACCATGGAGACAGGTATAAGGAGGTCAAATTTTTGAAGTTATTCACTTAGTTTCTATGGATATATCAAAATTCATGTTTAGAAAATTAATTCTGGGGAAATGTCACAAGAGTACTGGGATTAAATAAAATGAAAACAAACATGAATAAAATTTACATAGGTAAAATTTGGTCAAAAGTTTATTTTCTCAATAGGATTGATCATATTTCCTTTGGATCTTCATAGGTTCAATTTAAATTCGTCCAGTCCTTCTCCTATAATGTTAAATTTTTATCTATCCCCTTTTTTGCTATTAAAAACAAAATTAACTTGATAGATATTAAAATAAAATATGCATGTATTTATTTATGTATATTATATTTATACTTATATTTATATGACTTTATAATACAGCATATAAATATTTACATATAACTGGCATATTTGAATAAATATGGATATATATGTTAAAATGAGTAAAGATTGAAATAAAATAAAACCACATTCACAATAACCTCAAATAAAATAAAATACTTGGGAATCAATCTAACAAAAGAAGTGAAAGACTTCTAAAATGAAAACTACAGAACACTAAAGAAAGAAGTTAAAGAGAATCTGAGAAGATGGAAAGATCTTCCATGTTCTTGGATAGGCAGAATTAATATTGTCAAAATGGCCATACTTCCAAAAGTGCTATACAAATTCAATGCAATTCCAATTAAAATCCCAATGACAGACCTCATAGAAATAGAGCAAACAATCATGAAATTCATTTGGAGGAATAAGAGACCCAGAATAGCTAAAGCAATCCTTAGCAAGAAGAGCGAAGCAGGGGTTATCACAATACCAGACCTTCAACTATACTACAGAGCAATAGTAACAAAAACAGCATGGTATTTGCACCAAAATAGACAGGTAGATCAATGGTACAGAATAGAGGACACAGAGACAAACCCACATAAATACAGGTATCTCATACTTGACAAAGGAGTCAAAAACATACAATGGAGAAAAGACAGCCTCTTCAACAAATGGTGCTGGGAAAATTGGAAATCCATATGCAGCAAAATGAAACTAAACCCATATCTCTCACCCTGTACAAAACTCAACTCAAAGTGGATCAAGGACCTAGAAATTAGACCAGAGACTCTGCACCTAATAGAAGAGAAAATAGGTCCAAATCTTCATCACGTTGGCCTAGGACCAGATTTCCTTAACATGACTCCCAAAGCTCAAGAAATAAAAGCAGGAATCAATGATTGGGATAGAGTCAAACTAAAAAGCTTCTTCTCAGCAAAGGAAACAATCAGCAATGTGAAGAGAGAGCCTTCAGAGTGGGAGAAAATCTTTGCCACACACACTTCAGAGAGAGCACTTATCTCCAGAATCTACAAAGTACTCAAAAATCTTTACACCAAGAATACTAATAACCCAATCAATAAATGGGCTAAGGAAATGAACAGACATTTTACAGAGGAAGATCTACAAGCAATCAACAGAGTCATGAAAAAATGTTCAACATCCCTTGTTATAAGAGAAATGCAAATCAAAACCACCTTAAGATTTCATCTTACCCCAATTAGAATGTCTCTTATTAAGAATACAGGCAACAACAGGTGTTCGCAAGGTTGTGGGGAAAAGGGTACACTCATACACTGCTGATGGAAGTGCAAGTTGGTGCAGCCACTCTGGAAAGCAGTGTGGAGATTCCTTAGGAAACTTGGAATGGATCCACCATTTGACCCAGCTATCCCACTCCTTGGCCTATACCCAAAGGACTTAAAATCAGATTACTATAGTGATGCAGCCACATCAATGTTCATAGCTGCTCAATTCACAATAGCTCTATTGTGGAACCAACCTAGATGCCCTTGAATAGATGAATGGATAAAGAAACTGTGGTATATATACACAATGGAATATTATTCAGCCATAAAGAAGAATAAAATTATGGCATTTGCAGGTAAACTGTTATGCTAAGTGAAATCAGCCAATCCCAAAAATCCAAAGGCCGAATGATCTCTCTGATAAGTGAATGATGATGCATATTGCGGGCGGGGGAAGGGTGGCAAGAATGGAGGAAGCATAGATAGCATAGAGGGAAGGGAGGGGTGGGGTCCAGGTGGGGGGTAAGAATA
>JAJEJO010002490.1:236009-255905 GCA_020662805.1 Glaucomys volans | reverse complement strand
GGGACAGCTTCCCATCTTGCCCTTGGCTAGGGGGAGATCTGGCCACCCTGTCCGAACCTCTTCATCTGCAATGGAGAGATCATTTCCACCATTGGAGGCTGGGGCTGACTCGCCAGAGAAGAAACATAGTCTCAAACACAGAGTCCTGTACGAGTGCCCAGGAGCCCGAATGAACTAGGAGAAAAAGGACTTAGAAGAATTACCTGAAGTTCCTGGGTCTGGTTCATAATTTTTTTATAATGTTCCAGAAGGTAAATCAGATACAACGAGAACCCTTAAAAAAGAGAAGAGGAAAGAAGGTGTCAGTTCAACTCCTTTGCTTTCTGAATAATAATGTCTTTTTAAAAAATGTGCTTATTTATTTTCTGAACGATGTCGTGACGGAGCCAGAGGACAGGTGGACGAAGGCTCTGGGCCTCATGGAGGGAACAGAGCTGCCCTCTGACTCACGCTCTTAAAATGAACAAGGAACTCTGCTCGGCTCCAGTCTAAGCTTCTTTTTAGGGAGGTGGAAAATAAAACCCCCTCAAGAGAACACCTATTTTTCTACGTGCCCACTGTGTGCAGATGGTGCTGGCCAGGGGGACAGAGGGAAGCCAGGGGCTCTGGGGCCTTAGGGTTCAGCCTGAGGGACAAGGCCTGGTGGGAAACAAGCAGGGACCCTAGATGGCTTGTCTGTGAGAGCGGAGGACAGCAGGCGTGTGAGGGTCTCCAAGGAGGCAGGGACCATCATGCGGAGTGATCAGAAAAGGCTACTTGGCAGAGGAGCCCCTGGGTGCGGGCTTGGGTACACAGAACTCAGAGCAGAGGGGAGGGCGTGCTGGGCAGAGCATGTGGCTAGTCAATGACCCCCCCACAACATCCAGGTCCCAAGCCCTGGAACCTGCCTTACACACAGAAGGGCCTTGGCAAAGGCGCTTCCTGAAGGGTTTTGTGGTGGGGAGGCTCCTGGATGATCTGGCTGGAGCCAATTCAATCACGCAGGCTCTTATAGGAGGGAAACGGGGAGATCCCATACAGATGGCCAGACAGACGAGCTCACGCGATGGAAACAGAGACTGCAAGATGCTGTGTGTTGTTGCACAGCAACAAGGTGGAGGAGGGGGCCACGAGCCAAGCAATGAAGCCCCCAAAGCTGAGGGGGGCAAGGAAGCAGATTCTCCCCTGCAGCCCCCGCAGGACCAGCCCTGCAGACTCCTCGACATCAGCCCAGTGAGACCGAGGGTGGACTTCAGCCTCCAGAACTGTAGGAGGATCGGGCATGTGTTGAGACACGAAGGTGTGGTGGTGGGTGACACAGACAGCCGACCAGCACAGGGACGAGGCGGGATGGGAAAGGGAAAGGCAGTGCGTGACTTGGCAGTGCCGAGCGTCACTGGGCAGCTTGGGAGAGGCAGGAGTCCAGGTGGAGTAGGTTGAAGAGTGAGATCTGCCTGCGGCAGGCCCAGAGCCGGAGCCTGGAAGGTGTGAACCTGGCTTAGCGTCACTGAAGGGCGCTGAGCGTCTCCCACGAGCCTGGCCTCCGCTGAGCAGGGAAGGCAGGCGTCACCCCATCTGATGGGCGGCTCTGAGATGTGTGGCTGCCAATGGCTGGGCCGGGACTCGGGCTCCAGTTACAACAATTTAAAATGCCTCCAGACATTCTGGGTGTCCCTGAAGTGGGAAGTTCCCTCCTCTGAGTCAGAGGCAGGGAGCTGAGCTAAGAGCCCAAGGAGGCCCAGACATTCCATGTCCATGTTCTGGACAAGCCGGGGAAGCATGAGAAGTGAGAATGAGAGAGAGAGAGAGGAAGGCCAAGCTGTGTTTCAGACATGGTGAATCTGACGTCCAGAAGGCCTCCAAGGAGAGCTGGCCAGCAGGAGCTGGACATGCCCAGTTGGAAAGGCTAGGTCCTTATGCCAAGTAGGAAAGAGCTCCCTCCCTACTGGTGGACGTGGCCTGAGCTAGGGCCCCAACTGCTGCCTCAGCTGGATCCCCTAACGTGGGACCCAACCTGCATCCTGTTCCTAGCAGACAGGCCTGCGACGTGTCTGTTTGGACACCACGGGGTAGGCAGGGCTGCAGAGCACCTGAAGTGGACAGAGGAGGCAGAGGGCAGGACCAAGGCCAGCACTTAGGACACACTCAGTGTGTTAGGGACAGCCAGTGGTGAGGGGCTGCTTCGAATGACCAGGAAAGACCAGGGGAGACAGGGTGCACTAGGGCCCAGCCACCAAGGTGGGACAGGGGTTCAAGGAGGAGAATTGGGAGTGCTGGACAGGCCAGAGGGAGTACAGCCTTGGGAAAGATGGCGGCCTGTGGGGCAGCAGGGATCAATGTCTGCTACTTGGCAGGGGCGAGGCCAAGCGCTGGCAGGGACTTGGTAATGAAGACGTGGTGTGACCCACTTTCGGAAGAGCTTGGAGGCTGGAGGGGAGAGGTCTGCATCGGCCAATGCGGAGAGGCCCCAGGAGATGAGCTGAGAGGGACCAAGATGGTGGGGAGGAGAGGTGGCCTGGCTGACCCTGGTCAGGGCCATGGAACGTGCAGGGACTTGAGGCTGAGTGAGTGTGCGTCTGGGCCTGAGCTCAGCTGCACCTGGGACCCAGGCACCAAAGGGCAAGGCCCAGATTATGGGTGAGATCAAAGAGGACCGAGGGAGAAGGGAGCCCAGGCTGCTGAGGGGAGAGGGTGTGCTGGATCGCGTCCGGGTTGGGTGGCCTCCTGTGATCACACAGGATTTTGCTCTTTGGGGGAAGAGCAAGTCTTTATTATATTTGTGGTTAGAAAAGTTTTAGTATGTTCATTAAAAATTTCAAATGTTCTCAGAAGTCTTTAATGTGGCTGCTGTATTGTCCGTGTTGTGGCCAGTGGCCGGCTCGCAGTGGGCCCTCAATAAGTAGTTGTTGAATGATTTAAAGTAAAGGTCCTACATCACCTTCTCCTGCTGGCCTTATACTCTCAAGGGTTCGATTCTTTCTTTCCCTCCAGATTTTTCTTTTGGTCAGCCACTGATAAAAAAAAAAAAAAAAGAAGGAGCACGGGATGCACATTCTATCACGACTGGCTCCATTGTCTTCCCGTGTGAAGACTCCTTATCTTGGATATAGAGAACGGACTGCTTTCCACGCATGTGGGGAGGCCTTTCATTTGTAACAAAGTCTCGCAGAAACAGATACAAACAACTGAACTAGCAGAGAGAAATGTGCATGGCCTTTGATTCCTTTATCAAGGGAGGCCTGGGAAACCGGGCAGGAGGTGCGGGCAGCTAGTTTCAAGGTCCTTCAGACGATTCCTATCTGCCCGGCTGGACCACACAGCCAGCCGCCCCAGTCAGACAGCAGCTGGTAGGAGAAGCCCACAAGGCCCCCTTCCCTGGGCTGTCCCTGCCGTTCCCCAGCAGTCTCCCTCTCTGTTTGGGCCACCTGGGTTCTAAAATGAGGCTGTTGGGCTGCACTTCATGGAGCTGTTGTGAGGTTGAACTGAGATGATGTGTGTAAAATGCTGAGGCTGGTGTGGTAGAGTGAGAGCTCAGTGGTGAGCGCTGACCACCGTAATCACCATTGCCACCCTTGTCACCACTGTCACCATGATCACCACCATTAACACCACCACTACCACCACCATGATCACCATCACCATCACCATCACCACCATCATTAGCACCATCACCACCATCACCACCATCATTAGCACCATCACCACCATCATTAGCACCATCACCACCATGATCACCAATATCATCACCACCATGATCACCATCACCACCATCACCACCATCACCACCATCACCACCACCATCACCACCATTACCCCATACCACCATCACCACCATGGTCACCAACATCATCACCACCACCATCCCTTCCCCTCCTCCTCGGGGGATGGCTTGGGCTGGGAGCTGGGGTCAGGGGTGAGAGCACAGGGAAGGCTCTGGTCCCCCGATATTACATGTATGGGGAGAGATGATGCCTTTGCCATCAGCTTTCCCTCCTGTCCAGTGGTGGGAGGGCCACTCACTACCCTTTGTTATCCTGGCCCGTCCTTCCTCTTGACTACTGAGCAGTTGCTGTGACTGAAGACAGCACCAGAGCCTGCCTCACCCCCAGGTGTCCCCGGCAACCTTATTTAACAGGTGCTAGCTGGGGCCAAGGGCAGCAAGAGAAGACGCATATTTGGGGACACCCTGTCCTTTCTCCCGTTCTTGGAGACCCACGGTGCGTGCTCGTGGAGGAGGGTCTGCAGAGACCAGTGTACTGCTGCCCAAACCTCGTGACCAACTCTCTGAAGTCAGAAGAGAACACTGGCAGGTCCCTGCCGACTAAACCCAGGTGGTCTCAGCCTTTCTGGAATTGCTGGCCCGACAGTTCGACTTCACCACCACCTTTCTTCACACTATGAATGACTAGATTCACAGACATGGCGTCAGTGACTGCAATGGCCTTGGGAGTGGGAGGGACAGGGCACAGCTGGCTTGGCCCCACTGCCACCAGGAGGGAGATGAGGCCTGGTGGGTCCCAGTCTGGAGGAGCAGGACTGCCACACACCTCACCTGTCTGCAGGTAGCTCAGCACCCTGCTCAGACGACAGGAACAGCAACACGACTGGGAGCTGCTGGGGTGTGGGAGCACCCTGGTCCCTTGTCCCTCTGCCCTGCTGGTCTTTGTCACCCCCTCTTCTCTGCTACAATGAGGGCAGGCACTTACAGGAAATAAATCTTATTTTTGCTTTTGCCTATTTTTTCAAGAACTTTATACCACCTTCGGGATTAATTTGAAGACATTCTGCTGGGGACAGTGAAGCATCAGAGTGGAAAATCACTCCTGTATTCTCATCTGTCACCGTGAGAATGTCACCTCCACGCAGCCTTCTGGAGAGCCGTTTTGCATCTTTCACAAGCCGGAGCTCCTCAAGGCCGGCCCGGGACCCCCCCTTCTTGCCAAGCAGTGCCTCCCATGCCCGTGGCTCTGTGCACCCACCCGCCCACCCCTCCCGCCACCAGCCGTGCCCTGGGTGTTTATCACCCTTGGCGTGGCACATGCTCTTCTGGGTGCTGGGAGCCGCCCTGTTATCTACCTCCAGATGAGGCATCTTGTGACACTGGCCTCCGGCACCTCCTCTCACCTCGTGCTCACTCCCTCGCCCGGGGCCTCCTCCAGCCCTGCAGGCTCTGGATCTTGGGGGAAGAGCCCTCTCTGTCCTTTCCAAATGCCAGAAACCTCAAGGTCACACAGCCTCTTCTGTCACTTTGCCTCGAGCCTTAGTCCTCTAGGGAGCCCTTGATTGACCTCCTAGGGCCCCTGCGGCTTCTCCTCCCCTCCCCCTGCAGCTGCCTTCATCTTCAGCCCCTATCTGGGCTCCTGGTGCGCCTGGCTGGCCTCCCTCCACAGCGAGTCCCATTTGCCACCAAGATAATGGGCTCAAAGTGCAAAACGGTCCCATCAGCCCCTTGAAGCCTTCCCCTGGTTTCCTGCTGCTTCTCACCAGGGCCCCGGTGTCCCCATGTGTGGCCCCTGCTGCCCTGCTCACCAGCCTTTCAGTCCCTGGGTTCACCCCCGCCACCATGCTGTCCCTTCACCCAGAAAGCTCTCCCCTCCCCTCTGTGGCTAATAATCCCCGCGCGGCCTGCAGAAGCCTGGCCCTCCTGGACCAGGCCAAGCCCTGCCCTTCTTCACGGCACCTGCAGCCATTCTGATTTCATGTTCATTGGAGTGATTTTTTCTCTGATGCCATCCATGACACCCTGACCCTGTCCCTCCCCGAGACCAAAAGCCATGTGAGGGCAAGGAGAGCGCCTGGTTTCCCCAATATTTTATAATTTATTATTTCAAACATTAAGTTGGAAGAGTTTTTCCATGAACACCCATGTTCCTGTGACCGGATCCTGTCCCCCAGTGCCTCTGCCCTGCTCAGGGCCTGGTTATGGTAGGTAAACAGGTAATGGATCTGTGGAGGGAGAGGTTCCTACCCTTCCCCTCCAGGGTGAGGAAGGAATGAAGAGTCTGTGGAATCGTGTTCATCTCGGAAGGACCTGCGAGCTGGAAGACTGGAAGCAACTTCCACGCTCGCCACAGGGGACTGGCTGAATAAGAGATGGCACTTCCCACCCAGGGGATTCCCTGCCACTACCAACCGTCTCCAGGGAGTCTGTCCAGGGAGCACCGACCCGGCAGGGGCTTCCTGACAACACAGCATTAACCACAAAAACTAAAGCAACTTCGGTGTAATAGGAAACTATTTTTCATAGAATTAAAATAAAAAGTGTAGATAAGGTCCGTTCTGGGCGGGTAGTGGTCTGAACACTAACAGAGACCAGTGCATTTCGATCCCCACAACAAACCCAATAGGTGGGGCTCCTTATCATCCCCATTTCACAGGTGAGGAAACTGAGGCGGGGGAAGTTATGGAACTTTCCTGGAATCGCACAGCTATTACCATGAGAAACTGCTGTGGAAGTTACAGAATTTCACGCAGTTACTGCTGTGAGACAGGAGTTGGCATAACTTGGATTTAAGTTTCCTTTTGCCTCTGTCACGTTTCATTTCTGTGGCGATCATGTCTCACTTGGGCATCTTTTTTTTTTAAAGGAAGATCACTTCTTACATCAAGTAGGTTTGGAGAAGGGAACACTCGGCCACATGCCCACGAAGCCATCTCAACAGATGCCCCACCACGGCAGGATTCATCGCGACATTTTAAGAATCACGCAACTAAGATGAGAAAAAGAAAAATCCCAGGAACCTTTGTCGGAGCTGGGTAGCTGGATGCCCAGGTCCCCCATCAGCTGCTCTGTCTCCTCCAGCCAGGACAGCGAGTGGCTCAGGATGTCCAGGGTCACCTTCTGGAGCCCCAGGACAGGGGGCTTCATCTGCAGGTGCTGGAGAAGCTCCACTTCCCTCTTTAGGTCACTGCTGCAGCAGGACATTTTCATGCAAGCCTGAAAGCAGACCAGACCGGGCAGAGCTCAGACCCCAGGCCGGGAACAGCACCTTGACCTTGCCCCAAGGCAGCCAGTGCACATGGGCCTTCCTGAGTGGCCCCAGTTTTATTCAATGTAATTTTTTTTTTTCAAATCACATTATTTTGCGCCCTAATTTGAATCTTTGATGATCTAGAGAACAGCCTTTTAGGAACGTGCAATCCCAAAACCAAATTGCCTTAGACAATTTGGCTGAAAATAGAACCAGATCTGGCTTCTCCTGTTCGTCACAGTCCCTGCAGACATCAGCCCACAAGCTGGTCAGGAAACCAGGCTTCCTGGTTTTTGGAAGGAGTGCCGACAAGCCAGCACCCGCACAAACGCCACAAATAGCAGCTGCTTTTTTTTTTTTTTTTGAACCCGGGATTGAACTCAGGGGCACTTGGCCACTGAGCCACATCCCCAGCCCTATTTTGTATTTTTATTTAGAGACAGGGTCTCACTGAGTTGCTTAGGGCCTCGCTAAGTTGCTGAGGCTGGCTTTGAACTCATGATCCTCCTGACTCAGCCTCCCGAGTCGCTTGGATTGAGATGGCGGTGTGCCCCCCCCCCCCCGGGGGGGGCCCGGGCCTCTGCTCCCGGCTCCTCCAGGGTCAAAGGTAACGGGCAGAAGCAGCTTTCACTGGTGGCTCAAAAAAATAAAAGCTAATAAGGGACAGAAACGTCTTTGGCTTCTCTGGAAACGACATGGGACTTCCCTGCTCTGCCCCGGGGCTTCCCAAAGCCAGTACAGTCGTCCCTTGTCCCTTGGTATCAGTTCCCCATTTCCTCCTGCACCCCCGCAGATCCCCAAATCCGAGGAAGCTCAGGTCCTTTACATTAAATGCGTAGCATTGGCATGTAACTTACGTGGGACCTCCTGTATTCTTTAAATCATTGCTAGATGGCTGGGGTACCTCGCGTGACCTGAATGCTGTGTAGACAGTTGCTATCCTCATTGCTTAGGGCCTGCTGATGGCGCTCAGCACAGACGCATTTTCCCCTGAGGTTTTTTGTTTTCTAGTTGTAGATGGACACAGTGCCTTTATTTACTTATTTTTATGGGGTGCTGAGGAGCGAACCCAGTGCCTCACATGCAAGGCGAGCTCTCCATCGGTGAGCCACAACCCCAGGCCCCTGAGTGTTTTCGATGTGTGGTTGGCTGAACACAGGATGCAGAGCCCTCGGGTGCAGAGGGCGACTGTACTTGAAGATGCTAAGGCACCTTTTCTTCATCTGGGAGGCATTTTTTTGAGGTCCCTGGTTTTCTGTTCTCCAATAGGAGAAGAGGTGGGTAAAAACCAAAAACCAAGAAACAAAAAAACCCAAAAAAACCATGGAATTTCTGCCCAGCCTGTTCCAGAAAGCTGGACAGTTTCCCAATTGGAAGCACAGCATTAGGCAGAGGGGACGCGTGGGAAGCATAAGGGTCCACCTGGCAGCTGTCCAGCGACGCTTTCAGCTTCTCCATGTTCCTCGTGGTCTCCTCCTGTTTGGAATTGCTTAGCTGGGTCTCCTTCTGCAGGGTCCACTTCTTCTGCTGAAAGTTGATGTTGTCCTCGGTGACCTGAGTGATCTTCTCTATCAGCTGAAGAGAAAAGGAAAGGAAAAGAAAGGTGTCGTTGGCGATCGGCTCCAGGAGAGGGGAACCAGCGACGGCAGCTTGAGACACCCATCGCCGCGGGCAGGGGGGGAGGGCCTGCCAAGTTCAGGTCTTAAGGAGGACATCCATTCTGTCACTGGGGCTCAGGATTGGAGACCATTTCTAGGAGCCAAAGGCCTGCATTAGGTGTTCCAGATCCTTCCGCCTTTGTGGCAGTGACTCGGAACACTGAGCTGATGCCGTGCGGATCAACAGGTAGGCTCTCCTGTGCCCCACGCGCCAGCCCCCCTGCTTCTTACCCTTTGCTTAAGTGTGTGTGACCGGTGGCCGGAGGTCAGCCTGCACAGCTGAACTTGATTCTCACAAGGACATTTCAAAGGAGTGTAACTGGCTTTTACTTTCAAAGCCAGGAAATCCCATAAAATCAAAACAAATCTTTATGGCGTAGCAACAGTGTGAAAAATATGTGCCACCAACAAAAACAGAAGCATATGCTCCCAGGGTCTGGCATCCAGATCCCCGAAGAAGAAAGTGAAGGAGTCCCGAGGCCAGCGAGCCACACTCACCTGCTGGTCGGTGATGGCCTTGTCCTGGCACGGCTTCGTCCGCCCGTAGGTGGCCTTGATGACCTGGCTTCTGAACTGCTCCAGCTGTGGCACAAAGGGGGTGACAGGTCAGTGGGGCTTTAGGGGTGGAGCCAGGGCTGGGGTGCATTTCCACCACAGGGTCCGGGGGACGGTCGCTGAGGTGGGCCTGCACGCCTTGGTGGTCCTTCCGTGGATTGGGACTCTGCTGTGCGCGGAGGGCGGCTGGACCGCAGAAGGAAGGAGAGCAGCAGGTTTTAATTACTTTTTGGGTACGTCTGCCTGACCCAGCCAGGCACGTGGTCGCGTGCACACATGTCTCAAGCCCTGAAAGAGCCACTTGCTGCCAATTATCCAATGGGAAGTCTGGGGCCGGCAGCGCTCTGCGGTAATTGCTAAGTCGGCACCAGGCTGTGAGGTAAATATTGAGACTGTCAGCCCCGCGGAACTGCCATCAGCAAGGGTGCCGGCGGGAGGAGGACGTCCCCTGCCATGTGCTCTCGCATGAGCGTCCTGAAGACGCTCGTTCATTGCTGGATCCCTTGGGCCGGGTCCCCCTGGGGTGGAGTAGGGGCTTGGCAGGAGTTCGCCCGGCACTTGGACCCTGTTGAAGCAGGGTCCTCTGCTTCAGGCCAAGCTGCTGGTGCCCAGGGCCTCCTGTGACGGGTGTTTCCAGGGAAGGCAGGCGGGATGGTGGCCCTGCTAAAGCTCACAGAACCCAAGCCCAGGACGGCCTGGATTCCAGCAGGACGCGGAGGCAGAGAAGCCTGGCGACACGCGAGAGCACATGGCAGGGGACGTCCTCCTCCCGAGGGCACTCTTGCTGATCGCAGTTCCCTGGGCTGACAGTTTACCTGCATAGTACCTCTTGGCCTGTGTTTGTGGTCCCCTGGAAAAATGTGGTCATTAAAGACTCTAGTGAGAACCCTGGAGGGACCTGGAGGGACCCCGAATCAACTGAAAAGCCAAGATGTCCCTAGACACAGGAATTCACAGCACACAGGAATTCTGGAAGCCAAGTAATGAGGTGGGGGAGGCCCCAAGGACATTCTGAGGCCCTCCAGCCAGAGGCAGAGCAGCGGACCTGAAGCACCACAGCCCGCCCTCTGGTGTCATGACCTGGGAGGGTCCCCGCTCACCAGGGAACCGGTTACTCAGGAGAAGCCCTGTGAGCAATGGTCCCCAGTGTGGGGGGGCTCCTACAGGAAGGACTGCCCAGGGCAGGAGGGACGGACGCCTCTGAGCCGTGGGCTTGGCCCTGAGGGCCGTGGGTTGTGGTGGGTAGAGTGTCAGGCGGGGGCCAGGGCCTTAGAGGTGAGAGGGTGGCCCTGGGCTCGTCCCTTCTCTTGAGTCTGTGGCAGGGGAGTTGGAGTGACCTCTGCCCGGAGCCGTCATGAGAACCTCCCCTGTGGCTAGGAGGCCTTGTCATGCCCTGAAGTCAGGCGTGCGTTGGGGGTGCAGAGGGCAGGGAGGGCGATGGGGTCACCCAGTGTGCAGATTGGCAGGGTGCGAAGCCTGCGGTCGGCCAGGAACCTTCAGGAGGAATGAGGGTGACGGAGGAGGGTGTGTGTGAGGGGGCTTTGGCATTTGCCCAGAGGTCAGCCTCTCCACCTTGGGTGCCTCTGAATGTCAGAGTGTGGGACAAGGCCCTGGCACATGCCGGGCTGAGACCTGGACGTAGCCATGGCGGGGTGGGCACTGGGCTGAGTGGTGTGGAGGGGGCCTGGAAGGACTGTGCCTCTTCCCTGGCAGTTCAGAGTCCTCTGGAAGTCCCTCCCTCCCTCCCAGAAACCAGAAAGTAGGAACCAGGTTTGGATGTGAAATGTCACCTCTGGACGCGTGAGGTGGGGCTTCGGGGAAGTGACTGGGCCGTGGGGGCTCCGATCCCATCACTGGATTAATCCACTGATGGCTGAGTGGAGTCCAGGGAGTGGGACCTGCCTGGAGGAGGTGGGTCTCTGGGGTGTGCCCTGGAGGGGCGTATCTCTCCCTGTCCCCTTCCTCCCTCTCTTTCTGTGCTTCCGGCTGCCATCAGCTGATAGCTTTTCACCTTCACATCCTTCCACCATGATGCTCCGCCTCACCTCAGGCTCAAAGCAATGGAATTGGCCAACCATGGACTGAGCCCTCTGAAGCCACGAGCCAAAGTAAGCCTGTCACCCTCTACACCATTTTTGTCAGGCATTTTGGTCACAGTGGAAAACTAGCACAACACACGGAATGTTCTGGGGGTCCCCTGGAACTGTCCTCAGGAGAGGGACCCCGTGGAGAAGTCGGAAGTGCGCTGCCCTGGGGGGGCCATGTCTGGGGTCTTGCCTCTGGTCCTGGTTCTCTGTTTGCCCTCCCTGAGCCTCTGGTGAAGTCTCCTCTGAGAGGTCCGGCCCTCACAGCTCTGCCCTATCAAGAGGGCTCCTGGGCCATTTTGGGCCTGAGCATTGGAGAAAGGCTCACCACCCTGCCCAGGACAGTCTCCATCTTGCCTGGACTTTGGACACTTGAGGTTTACTTTATCAAGAAAAGTGGTGTCTCCTTATGGACACTGAGACACCGGCTGGGGGCCGAGGGGAAGAAAGACTGGAAAGACAGGACTGGAAATGCCAGGGAGAAAGTCCTAGAGATAACCTGGGGTCAGGGGCCCGGGGCAGCTGCTTGGCCAGCGTCTTGGGTCCCAGCACACTACTGGAGAGGAGAGCCTCCTGCAGGCTCGAGCCCTCCAGCCACACCCACTGCGACCAACAGCCAGAGGTGGGAGAGGCCCCGAGATCCACGGGAATCAGGTCACACCAGCTTCCTCTCGCCCCCACCTGCCACCTGGGTGCAGAAAACTGCTGGGAAGCAGGCGAGCGAAGGGGCTCGGAGCACGCCTACCTGACCTACTGCCCTTTCCAAATTGACCTTAATGAGGCTCTCTCTGTTCCCCATTTCTTGCAGCTGAAGCAATTTCCTTCTGGAATCCTCCTGAAGTTTCTCTTCAACCTGAAAGGATGATGGAAGCCTGTGTCTGGGGCTCTTGTGGCCCTAATGCACCCTGGGGACACTCTTCCAGGAGGTCTAATGGCCCCGGGGTCCCACCAGGCCAGGGTCAGCTGCAGCCCACGGCAGGGGTCACGGGTGAGCACCATCCCCTGGGACAAGGACCAGGCTCTGTGTCCTGCGCTCCACTGTTTGTCCTACCCCAGGGCTCCGTCCCATCAGGGTCCCTGGGACCTCTAGAAAGCCACGTCACTGGTCCATGACTTAGCGTCCTCACCTGTCAGATGGGGACGGTGGCACTAGGGCTGCCTCGCAGGGTTATGGCCGGTTAAGGGTGGTCAGAACAGCTCTGGCCCTTCATAAGGTCTCTGCCAGTGTGTCAGGCGTGGCTGTGACTTGTAAGAGGTGTCGGGGACACACCACCCGGCATCATGCCGACACCCTCAGTAACCGGCCCACAGGGGGCTTGGCTAATGCTCCTGTCGTGTTTACTTGTAACGATTTGTCATTGATACAGCGCGGGGGAAGCGCTCCGGGGGGCTTTCTGAGCACTGGCTGGTCAAGGAGCTCAGGCTGCTTACGACACGCAGCCGCACCCGGCCATCAGCGCCCTTGAACCTGAAGGAGCCTGCGTGTGTTCAATGCTGCCCTCTGCTGGCCAGCAGGGGACCCTGCGGCTCTCTGATCATTTTTGAACAGGTCTGTTTTGAGCACTGTGGCCGCGGGCCCTGGCTCTGCTCAGGCGCGGGTTGGACGCTAGTGCAAGGGTTTTTTGCTGAAGCAACTTTACAAGCTGTTCACCAGGGGGGTGGGGGTGGGGGTGCCCAGAGGAAATGAAGCCCCAGACAAGCCTGAGAGACTTCTTGCGAGCGGCGGGGACCATGAGGGGCTGGGTCCAGTGCTGCTGCTGTGCCTGGCCAGCCGCCCTTCAGGGCTCCCCAGGCCCGCTCGTCCTGATGTCCGTTTCAGCTGCTGTGGAAGCGGAGGCCATTCCCAGCCCTGATCAGGGCCATTCCCAGCCCTGATGTGCTCTGTGCCCCTCATAGCCGGAGGCTTCCCAGTCCCCGGCCCCAAGCCCAGAGCCATCCTCAGCTGCCACCTGCTCCAGTTCTGGCTCCCAGGGTCCCCAAGCCTGTCTGTCACTGCCAGTCGGAGCCCATCATGCACTTGGTCAGCAGAGATTTTCTGCGCTCCCAGCCTCGGGCCAGGCCCTGGGAACCTCCCACCTGCAAGAAGGGGGCTCCCCACCTCTAACGCATTTCCTTCCAGTGTGTTCTTCACAGTACCCAGGGGGTCTCACCAGGCTGGAGTGCTCTCTCCCAGGTGCAGTGACTGGGGTCTGTGCTGTCTGAGTGTCTGGCCACTTAGCACGTGGCATGTGTTTGAGGTCCCTGGGGTTTAAATACACCTCCATGATCAGTGGAGGCATTGCATTTAAAATTTTATTTTAAAATAAGTGCAATTTTATTTTTAAATAGAACTGTGGAGGAATTGCATTGTAAATTTTATTTAATTTCAGCCTCAGCAGTCACTTGTGGCTGTGGCTATTCCACAGTAACTGGTCAGACAGACCTGGCTCTGGCCTGGGCCCCACCCCTTACTGGCTGCGTGACTTTGGGCTACCGCACTCTGAGCCTTCCTCTCATCCCCCGTTCCCTGGTCCATGAGAGACACGAGAACCTCGAGGTCATAGAGCTGGGTGCAGATGATAAGAGATACGCCTGGCACCGTGCCTAGCACGTGAAACACCACAGCCATTGCCACCATTATAATTAATCACAAATCTAATCACGTCAGTCCCGTGTTCAAAGGCCTTCAGAAGCTTCCACTCCAAACGCCAAGCTCCAAATGAAAGATTGCCAAGCCAAAGTTTCAAGAAGCCCACATGAATTCCAAATGAGGCAAACGGAAATGAATCCACACCTAGGAAAACTACATAAAACTGCTAAGTCAAAGGAAAAGAAAATCCTAAAAAAAAGCCCAAGTAGAGACAGAGGACCTAAAGGCGCGAGTTTTAGGTTTATAGCTCAGTTCTACCTAGGAACAATGGGAGCCGGAGGACAGAGAGTGACAAGCCGAGAGAAAACCATCACCAATGGAGACTCCAGCCTCGATCAGAGTGTTTTCCAAGGTGGAAGGTCAAAATAGAGGTTTCTCTCTCACACCACGCACATGCACGTGTGCACACAAACACACACACAAAACCAAACACGTACATGCACACACACACACACAAGCACACACACACACATGCACACAAACGTGCACACACACACACACACACACACTTGCACATGTCTGAAAAAATCTGTCACCAGCAGAGCCACATTGAAGGAAATCACGAAAGGAAGATCTTTGGGCAGAAGGAAAGCTATCCGCGTGGTGATCTGAGATGCAGAGCACAGCTAACACACAGATTTGAACGTGGATTCCACAAAAACACTAATAATGTCTTTTGGGGTTTCAAATGTAGAGGGAAGTTCACAAAATGTTGACAGTGGCCTGTGAGTCTGCATGGGGTCACTGTCTAAGGCCACTGTGTCATCAAGGAGGAGGGCAGATTCATCAGGGGGTGCTGGGGTTGGCAAGTTGAAAGTGAATCCTGTGATTCTTAGGAAAACCACTAGAGGAACAGCAAGGGAAGAAGAGACTCAGTAAGTACTGGATTTGCTAGGTTATGAACACGTGCTAAGGTCTAACTATAACTGAAGAAGAGGGAAGGAGGGAAAAGTTTCTAAGCTCACGTAGGGAAAAATGAAGCAATAAAAACCTGTCAACTCACAGGAGGCAAGAGTGGAGATAAAGGATCACAGCACAGGTGGTACAACTGTCACTCAGCAGGACAACAGATTTAAATCCAATACATCAGCAATTCCATTATATGTAAATGGACTAAAAGACAAAGATTGCCAAATGGTTTTGTAAAAAAACTATATGCTCTTAACAGGAGATATATCTAAATTTCAAGAAAGATGGATAGAAAAAGTGAAAGAAAATTACAAAACTCTAATGAAAAGAAAGTCGGTGGCTGATGCAGCTATATTAATGACAAAGTGGATTTTAATGGAAAACACAATTAGAGAGAGATAAAGAGGGACATCTCATGATGATCAAATGTTGATTAAATATTAAAATGATAAATTCATACGCACCTAGTAACACAGACTCGAAATATATAAAGCAAAAATTGACAGTATTAAAAAGGAAATAGACAAATCTACAATAATGATGTGATTTTTAAAAAATAATTCCACTCTCTGATGACTAACATATAGACAAAAAAAAAATCAGTAAGAACATTTCAGTTTTGAACCTGGTAAACTTGATTTAATAAATGTATATAGAATATTGAATACTGTACCCAATGGTGAATGCAGAACGCACATTTTTTTTTCAAGTGCATATGGGGAACAAATATTGACCACATGCAGGTCATAAAGCAAGTCTCAATATGGAAGGGTGAAATCACATAGAGGATATTCTCTGACCACAGTGTAATCAGGCTAAAAACCAATGGCAAAAAGGTAATCATTAAAAAATCCTTATATGCTTAGAAATTAAGAAATGACCTCAAAATAACACAAAGATGAAATAACACTGGGAACTGGAAAAGATTCGGATTTGAATAATAATAAAAATGCTACATACTAAAACTTGTGGAACGCAGCCAAAGCCTTGCTTTGAGGAAAATTTATAGCTCAAGAGAAAAGCCAGTAGTTTAACAGATTTCCACATTTCCAATTTTTAAAATTCTTTTGAAATTATTTTTATCTGGATTTATTCTTTTCTGGGTAAGTTCTACAAATTTGATTTTATTCATCTAAAAGTTTTTCTGATTCCTATCAAGTTTTTATACCAAGAATGGCTTTGCCCTTGCATATTTTATTCTGTGGCCCTTATTTCTATCAAGTCTATGCTTTCCCCAGATTATGCTTTGCACATCTAAATTTTTTGATAATATTTGTTCTTTTCTCAATTTTTAGTGGATACCAAACTTTACTCAGTGTGTTTTTCACTGTTGGTTTTATTCTGTTAATTATTTCTATTTATAGGTAGTGGACTTTGCAAGTTTCAATATCACCGAGATGGGATTTTTCAGACAGCTTCTCGTCCAGTATATATTCTAACTTGTGAAGTGTTAATGGTTTAGCATTGGTCATTGTGGTCATCCTCACAGTTACATTAAGTAAAAACTGGAGAAAATTCTGGGTCATTTGTTTTTATTTCTCAGATCATCCTCTAGCAATTCCTCTCAGAATTCTCCTAGCATTTGATCTTGCTCTTAAAATATTCTTGGTTTTCTCAGTGACAACAATCCTCTCATCAAATAATTCAGGTTGAGAGCAGAGAGGTTCTTCACACCCTGCTCAGGAGCCTGACATTTATTTTCAGTTTAGATTTCTAAAGAATAGGTGTGATCCATGCGCCTATTTTAACTCTCTGTCCAAAGTGGTCACTCTGCATCGTTATCACCGGGTCTAGGAACAGTGGAGACTTCTCTGACAGTGGTAATGTCCTAGATCTGTGCCGTCTAGGACAGTGGCCACCAGCCAGGTGAAGCTGTCGAGCACTTGGGATGTGGCTAGTGATACTGGGAAACTGAACTGTTTTATTTACTTTTTAGTTGACTTAAAATTCAAATGGCCCCGTGTGGCTGCGTGCTCTGTGGCTGAGACACAGTCTGAGTGTGCAAAGAAGTGTGCTTCTCTTCCCTGGGAGGAGAAATGTGAAAATAAGGGAGCAACGTGAAATCAGGAGCACCTAGCGGTGGGGATGCTTTTGGAGGACAGGCTGGACGGGTCACGAGGAGAGTGGGGGTCAGAGCTGGGTTCGAGTCCTGCCACCTCTACTTTATCTGGGTGAACCTGGCAGCTCCTCCCTCTGTGAGCCTGGGTTTGTCTGGAAAGAGGGCAATACCAGCGTCCACCACACGGGGGCGCTGTGAGACGGGGGGGGGTGATGTGCCACTGGGCAGCTGGCCTGGGCCACCTACCTTGCTCTTTTCTCGCAGAGTCTTATAGATCATGTTCTGCTCAGAACAGTTCTTCCTCAGCTCTTCCCGCAGCTTCTTCATCTCTTTCTCCATGTCTTGGATTTGCTGAAAGAGTTTCAAGCAGTCAGCTCACCCTATGGCTGAAGGTCTGAACCCAGGGCTCCTTCCATGGGGTTCCCCCAGGGGGCAACCCCGGCTGGGGTCAGCTTGCTAAACACCTTCTCCGCATCAAGTACTAGGTCCATAGGCAAAGTGGACTTTGTATTCAGTTGATGTATTAGAAGATGCGCATGAGGGAAAATACTTTGTTTCTTTTGGAAATCAGCACAGGGGGCGAGTGGGGCCGCCTCCTTAGCGGGGCTGACTCCTTAGCATCCCGACTATTGGGGTGAGAGGCCGCAGACGTTTCCATTGGTCCCCATGGCTCTACACACTGCTGAGGCTCATCTGGACATATTCACAGATGCCGGGAACATAAATGGGGTCTGTTTTTCTAATATATATATTTTTGGTTGTCAGTGGATCTTTTATTTTATTTATTTGTTTATGCGTGGTGCTGAGTGTGGATCCCGGGGCCTCCCACGTGCCAGGCAGGCGCTCCACCACTGAGCCGCAGCCCCAGCCCAGTGGGGTCTGTTTCTGAGATCGGCCTAAATAAAGGCCGACTGTTTGGAAGAACAGAACAATGAAAATTTTCATTTTCTTTTCTTTTTCTGCTGGAGGCAGAGCGATGTCCCTGGCGTGAAGGCCACTGTCCTTGTGTTTAGGGTGCTGTGCTTGCCAGCAGATGGGCTGGTGATGTGCCGGGGGTTTGGCAGTGGAAGGAACAAACATTTAATGTGTTTATTGTTACATGTGCCTTCTAAGGAATGTGGTAACGTTCTGTTTTGTTTTTATGAATTGGTATAAAATTGATGTATTTACATCAAAATGTCTAAGGAAGGAGCCTGTGGTTACAGTGCTACTGCCCCCGGCTGCGATCAAACTTAAGTCAGTAGACTCCGAGTTTGGGAATCGCAGGTCCAGGGCTGGGAGCTGGAGGGAACTTCCAGCAGCAACGTGGTGGTCACCTGGCTGGCCTCCTGCCCTGCCCTGGGCAAACCATAAGGAGGTGGAGCCAACTGCCCAGGGAGTCCAGGGAGAGTGCTTCCACGGTCTCTGTTGGGCTAGAGTGGCAACTGAAGAACTGTAAGGCTAACACACAGCCCTGCACCCTGGGCTGTGACAGACCCAGGACCCCCCTCCAAACCCAAAGGTCCAAGTCCACTCTTCCAGGTGCCCCGCGGAGGAGGAGGTGACTCACGCTTTTGCAGTGCTTCAGCTCTCTCTCCTGGGCTTCCCTGTGCTCCCTCTGGGAACTTTCCCTTTTCAGCTCTTCATTCAGTGCTGAGCACTGCGGAGGCAAAGGACAGCAAGACAGAGCCAGTGATGGGCTCAGTGGCACGTGCCTGCCGCCCCAGCATCTTGGGAGGCTGGGGCAGGAGGATCGAGGTCAGCCTCAGCAACTTAGTGAGGCCCCGAACAACTAAGAAATAAAAACGACTGGGAACGTGGCTCAGTGGTTAAGCACCCCTGGGTTCAACCCCTGGTACAAAAAAAGAAGAGGCCAGTGCTGGCCATAGGGGTGCTCCAGGCTCCCTGGACCCCTGTCTGCCCTGCTGTCTAGCTCAGCGTCTGAGGAATAGTGGCGAAGCTCTTTTTTAAAAGCCAGCAAACCAAACCACAAGAAAAATCCAGCTTTGGCCCCCCAGGTTCAGAAATGCACATGGATGCCTGGAGGGAGGCACCTTGGCGGGACGGCTCTCACTGCTGTGGCTCAGCTGCTTCCCAGCACTTTCTGGGGGGCTTTAGAGCAGAGAGATGGCACCTTCCATCTGAACCACCATTCTGCCCGAGGATGCACTGGATCAGTCAGCGAACCCGAAGGGTGAAGCATGTATTCTTAGCATCCGTGAGGGGGGCGGGGAGAACTTGGCCACCTCTAAGCATTTTATATCTTGGCACACTCCACAGTGTCCTTAGGTCCTTGGGTGCTGACCCTGACCCCCTGTGCAGAGAGGGCAGTGAAATTCAAGGTCGGGGTCCTCGGTGACAGCGAGTGTGTCAGTGACTGCCTCAGCGACCTCCCCGACACTCACCCTAGCGTTCAGGGTCTCCAGCTGGCACTCCTTCTCCTTGTTCTGACTCCTCAGCTGATCCACCTCCTCTTTCAGCTGTTGAACCTGCTCATTCCTTGCCAAGATGTCTTTTTGCAAAGACGTCACCATCCCTGTTAGAAAAGATCAAACAGGCAGTAAGGATAACTGTCATGGCCGTCACCATTAGCCACCGTTAGGGACGACCCTGGCATGGAGGAAGGAGTCCTCTCCAAGGATCCAGAAGCTGAAAGGGGGCTGAGACGGTGTCCACTGGACATCACTGAGGTCTTGGGGAGAATCGGATGTCGGTGGATGCTCTTGGGAGGCAGGAATCATGTGTGAGGGCCCTGTGGGCGTAAGCCACACCCTGGGCCTGGGTGCAAAGGCCCAGCGGAGGGAGGGGCTTAGAGAGGCCAGGAGATGGTCGGGGTCAAAGGGTGTGTCTTTGAAGCCGTGATGGGTGGGTGGACGAGTCACTCTGGTCTGAAGCCAGCCTCTACCACCTACTGGCTCAGTGGTCTTCACAGGGCTATCTTGATCCTCACTACGGCTACAGTCTTGAGAGGACAGGGGTAAAGAACATGGTGAAGTGGCTGACAGTGCTTGCTACATGGTACTCATGATGGTGGAGTGGCTGACAGTGCTTGCTACATGGTACCCAGGATGGT
>JAJEJO010002490.1:170606-200708 GCA_020662805.1 Glaucomys volans | reverse complement strand
CAGACGCTGTCCAGAAAGAAGGAATTGAGTGCTCTGTCCTGCCGATCGTGGCCCCTCCGCGGAGCCCGCCTTGGAGGGCTCAGGGCCTCCCTGCCTGGCGGGCACTGGGGGGTATTGCCCGCAGTCCGTAGCCCAAGGACAGGTCCAGATTCAGGACTCTAAGTGTGGCTGCTACCCACCGCGAGCTGCTCCCCAGCACTGGGAAGTGACAAGAACCCTAAAACCATCACAGGTGGGGGCCGTGCACGCAGCTGAGCGAACGTGAACCAGAGACTCCCGTGAGCAAGGACGTGCTCACGCTGACCACCAACGGTGAAAACGTGCAGTGGCAACGCGGGACGCTGAGAGCAGGGCAAACTGTGTGCGTGTGTGTGTGTGTGTGTGTGTGTGTGTGTGATGGGGGGATTGTGGGAACTGTCCTATTAGGAAGTGCCACCCATGTCACCTTCTCTGCCTTCCTACCGATCACTATTTTGTCCTCTAGGAACCCTCGATGACCCAGAGCAAAAGACGAATTCTGTGCGTTGCTTTTGGCTCTTCCCTTCCAGCCCTGTGACTTCATTTTCTCAAAAGCTGCCAGGCCACCAGGCGCGGTAGCGCACACCTGTAACTCCAGGGGCTCGGGAGGCTGGGGCAGGAGGATCGCGAGTTCAAAGCCAGCCTCAGCAACTTAGTGAGGCCCTAAGCAACTCAGTGAGACCCTGTCTCTAATAAAATACAAAAACAGGACTGGGGAGGTTGCTCAGTGGTCAGTGCTCCCCGAGTTCAATCCCCAGGACCAAAAAAACTAAACAAAAAACAAACAAACAAAAAACCCCCAAACCTAAAAGCTGCCAGGCTGTGATTAAGACCCCTAAGCGAGTAGGAAGGTTTGGATGAATCCACAACACAGACCAGGCTCTGCCACATCTGGGGCCAAGAGAGAGCTTCTAGGAACCCCCTGATAACAGCACTCCTCCTGTATTTGGACAGTGCACAATACGAACACTGGGCAAGAGCCGGCTGCTGATAGAGGCTGGATACATGAGCTCCACCGAGCTGGCTGCACTCTGTGGACCAACTGCTTTTTCCTATTATTAGCAGCTAACATATTTTGAGAGCTTCCTATGGACACGTCCCTGCCAGAGCAGTCTGTGCTCACTCCCTTACGTAACCTGCACCCCACACCTTTACATCAGATTCTATTAATATCCCCATCTCACAGGTAAAGAACCTGAGACCCAAAAGGCGAAGTGAGGGGCCAGCATTACCCTGACACCAAACCCGGAATGAAAGGAATTACAAGAAAAGAAAACTATAGACTGATATCACTCATGAATATTAATGCAAAACTTTTTTTTTGATGCCGTCTCCTTATGTTGTGCGGTTTGGTCTTGAACTCCTGAGCTCAGGTAATCTTCCTGTCTCAGTTGCCCACATAGCTGGGACTACAGGCTCAAGCCACTGTGCCTGGGTTATTGATGCAACAATGTTTAACAAAACGTTAGTTAATGGAATTCATTAGCTCATAAAAGATTATATAGCACGACCAAGTGAGATTTATTCCTGGAAGGCAAGGATGGTTCAATACCTGAATCTCAATCAAGGCAATACACCACATTAACAGAAGGAAGCAGTAAAACCCCACAAATCATTTCAATTGATGCAGAAGAAGCATTTGACAAAGTTCAACACTCTGTCATGATAAAAAGAACACGCAATAAACCAAGAATAGAAGGAAACTCTCAACATAATAAAGACCATATATGAAAAGTCAAGCTAAGCTGGGCACAGCGGCACATGCCTATAATCCCAGCAGCTAGGGAGGCTGAGGCAGAAGGATCATCAAGTTCAAAGCCAGCCTCAGCAATTTAACAAGGCTCTAAGCAACTTAGTGAGACTCTCAAAATAAAAAAATGAAAGGGGCTTGGAATGTGGCTCAGTGGTTAAGCACCCCTGGGTTCAATCCGCAGTACCAAAAAAGAAAAGAAAAGTCAAGCTATGGTAGTAAAGGTGAAAACAATCAAAGATCCCCAATAACACAAGAACTTATTCAATAGTTCCAACACGGTCTACTTCCCCTCAACATGGAAGTCCTAGCCAGAGTAGCTTGGCAAGAAAAAGAGGTAAGATCTTCAAATTGGAAAGAAAGGGGAAAAAAACCCTGTTGGAACTAATAAATAAGTTCATCAAATCTTCAGGATACAAAATTGACACAAAAATCAGTGTTATATAAAAGTAATAAATAATTTAAAAAATTAAGAAAACAGCTCCATTTTTAATAGGATCAAAAGGAATAAGACAATCAGAATATACTTAACCAAATAGGCAAAGACTTGCATCTTGAAAACTACAAAATATTGCTGAAATTCAGAAAAACACACCAATAAATGGGAAGACATGTTCATGGATTTGAAGCCCTAACACTGCTAAGATGCCAATACTACCCAAAGCAATCCACAGATCTAATGTAGCCCCTATCAAAATCCCAATGGCATTTTTTTTTTTTTTTTTTGGAAATAGAAAAATCCATCCTCAAATGCATATGACATCTCGGGGAATCCCGGAGAGCCAGAACAATCTTGGAAAAGAACAAAGTTGGAGGGCTGGTGTCAAAAGTTAATAAAAGGCTACATCAACCAAAGCAGTCTGGTACTGGTGTTTACGCCAGTCAGACAACCAGTGGAATAAAACAGAAAGCCCAGAAATAAACCTTTGCATAGATGGTCAAATGGTTTTTGACAAGAATGTCAAGACCATCCAGTGGGGCAGAGAATGATCTAAGAAATGTTGTTGGGGAGATCGGATATCCATATGCTAAAAAAGAAATTTATACAGAAGCAGAAATTAGTTCCAAATGGATGGAAAACATAAACATAAGAGCTAAAGCTATAAAATGCTTCACAGAAAATATAGAGGAAACATCTCATGACAGTGGATTTGGCAATGATTTCTTGGGTGTGACAACAAAAGCACAGGTTATGAAAGTACAAATAGATAAACTGGACATTAAAACTGTGTCAAGGGATGCAGCTGACACCATGAAAGGCAACCTGTGACATTAAAGAAATATTTACGTCATATACCTGAAAAGGAGCTAAAATCCATAATATATAAAGAGCTACAACAATTCAATAACAACAACTACCCAATTTAAAATGTGCACAGGACTTATATGGATATTTCTCCAAGGAAGGTAAAAGTGTCCAAGAACCAAGGAAAAGTTGCTCAATAACATTAAATGATTAGGGAAATGCAATTCAAAACCACAATGAGATCAAAACCACCTCGCCCCACTTAGGATGGCTACCATTTAAGAAACAAACCAACAAGACAAGTATTGGCAGGGATGTGGAGAAAGTAGAGCCCTCGTCCACTGCGGGTGGACTTGTAAGATGGTGCGGCTTTGATAGAAAGCCATGGGCTGGGTCCTCAAAATCTCCCCAAGTTCCACTTCTGGGAAAACATTCAGAAGACTTAAGAGCAGGATTGCAGGAGACAGCGGACGCCCGCGTTGGTGGCGGCGTATTCACGACAGCCAGACCCAGCCCATGGCAGCGAGTGGACAGAGCAAACGTGGCTCATCCCTGCAGCAGGGAGTGTCCTTCAGTCTTTAAGGAGGGCACTTCTGACACTCGCTGAAAGGTGCCGAACCCGAGGACACCGTGCCAGGTGAAGAGCAGCAGTCACAACAGATGGTGTGGCCTCTTCTGGGGGCGCCCGGAGGGGGAGCGTGGGGGTTTCATGTGCCAGGTGAAGGTGTCTCGGAGGTCAGCTCACATGACCACAGGCGCATATTCAGCCTTAAAAATGGTCAGGATGGCAAACTTCACGTTGTGTGTTTTGTCAGAATAAAACAGAATGTTGGGTGGCCACCCAGGGTCACCAGGCTGTCAGTGGCCATGTCAGGATTTGAACCCAAGCTAATCCCAGAACCTGGCTTCCCGGGCTTCGCAGAGCGAGAGTGGCCATAACAACGAGCGACCTCTGAGCCTCCTGGGTCACTGACCACAGGCGACAGGTCACTGACCACAGGTGACACAGATGGCCGTGGACACCGGGGCTTTAAACATCACAAGGACAAATGTCACCCCAAGGGCCCGGCTGCAGGAACGCAGAGAAGTCCCTGCTAGCTATGACATGCCACCCAGGCTCAAAGGGATCTGGAAGCTTCCTCCAGCTTTCGGCCTCGCCCCACCTGGACCTGGGCAGTCCACTGAGACCTCGACCTTCCCATGTTCACCTCCCGTCTCCCCCTCCCGTCTCCCCACGCCTGTGGCTCTGCTTCCACCGTGCCCCCTGGTCACCGGCTGCCGTGGGTCCTCTGCTGCCCCCAGCCCCTCGCTGCCCCCCAGCCTGGCAGTCCAGCTGGGGTGAGCACCCTGGGCTCCCCAGGCGCCAGGCCCTGGGCTCGGGCCTCATCCCACCTCACCAACAGCCCCCTGGTCTCACTCCACCCCGGCCCAGCCCCTGCTCCTGTGCCCCCTGCCTGGCAGGCTGCCTGGCCCTGAGCGTCCACGGGCTCCTCGCCTTCCTCACACCGGGTTTGGCCCAGGGGAGCTCGGGCTGCAGCAGTGGAGAGGGGTTGGGGCGTTCAGACCCCCACCCACTGTGGTGTCACCAGGGGGCTGGGAGCAGCCCTTCCCAGGGGCCGCAGCTCCCAGCTGGCACTGTCCCCCAGCTCCGTCTCCCCCTCCGCTCACCCCGCAGGCCTGGGGCTCGGGTGCTGCCTGGTCACGCCTACGGGGTTTCCCCAGGCCCCGCATCCTCCGCAGGGGCGGTTTTACTAGCGCCCACCCCACCCCAGCTGCCTTCTGTTCCCTGCCAGGACCTGGATCCCAGCACAGAAACTGGTGGACAGGACCCTCAAGTCCCCTGCCTGCCACCAGGGCTGAGCCCGTCCTGCTTCCTCTCCCCTGCCCGGGCCTGGCTCAGCTCCTCAGCCACCTCCCCTGGGGCCTTCAGTGTGGCCCTCTCTGCTGGGAGCGTCCCTCCAGCCAGCAGGCTGCTCCGGCCCCTGTCTCAGCCCGTTCCTGTCTCATCAGGTGCTTCGGGAACATTCCCTCCTCCTCTGGCTCCTCAACCCGCTGCCATGCTGGGTCTCCCTCTCTGCCAGGACATGGCAGCCTCCTGGCCCCTCAGTGGCATCTGGAATTGTCTGTGGGCCATGTGGCCCGTGGTTAGGGCATCAGGAGGCAGGAGCCGGGTGGTCTGGGACCCTTAGGCTCCTTCCAGGTGGGCACCTGGCTCAAGGTGTCACTTGCTACTTCCCAGCGGGGCAACCCTGGGCAACCCTGGGCGACCTGGGCAGGCAGCCTGTGCCCTTGGTGCCCGCTCCCTCGCCTGTGAGGGCATGATGCCCAGCAGCCCTTGGAGGTGAAGACCAAGGCGACGCCGGGTGGAAGGGTCACTGCCGGCAGCGCAGGCTCAAGTCCCGCCTGTGGGCTTGGCAGGTGCCCGGGTGCTTCCCTCGCTGCCAATGGGCTGCACCGCGTCCTCCACCAGGCTGGCAAGGGTCCGGGCGGCAGCAGCCGTTGCCTTGCATCCTCTTTCTTTTGGCCTTTGGTCCTGGGCCATCCCATCCCCCACCCCACCGTCACCACCTCAGGAAGACGGGAGGTGGCAACAGGGGGAAGGGGGTTTCAAGAAAAGGGATGTGAGGAGGTGGCCGTCCAGGCAGCAGGGGGAAGAGGAAGCGGGCCTCCTGGGCAGGCTGGGTTGCGTGGCGTGGCAGGGAGAGAGGGTGGCTTCTGGGGTCTCCAAGAGCTTCCCAGAATCAGTGCAACCCTGGGGCCAGGAGTCCCAGGAGATGCCGTTCTGTGACATTCACTGTAAGTCCTCTTTCCTGAAGCTCCTATGTGGGCCCAGGTTGCCTGGGTGTGGATCCCGGCCCTCCACCTCCTTCCTGCATGAGCTTGGGGTGACCTTGGGTGGGCTTCTTTGTCTGTTTATGCCTCTACTTCCCCATCTGAAAACTGGGAAAACAACAGCCCCTACTTCCTAGGGCTGTTGCAAGGACTTGATGAGTTAATTAACACCCACAGAAGCACAAAGCCCAGCGCCCACAGCGCAGTCCCTCGGGGAACACCAGGGCTGCCATGGCCCCACCAGCTCAGCTGCATCTCGCCTGCTCTGGCATGGACCCTCTGATTCCTCTGAACTGCTCTCCTTGGTGAGCAGTCCCATGGTGCCTGCCCCAGGGCAGGGTCACTGCAGCAGGCTCGTGGCCCTTTGAAGACACCCACTTCCCAGTTCCGGAACCTGTGAATACACAGCATTCCACAGACAGGACTGCACGGGGCTGGGAAAGACTCCTCATCAGTGGCCTCAACACAGGCGGATTATCCCAGATTATCCCTGGAGCTGATCTCATCCACGCACCCTCAGGAACAAAGGACTGGCTGGGGCTGGAGAGGTGAGTCGGAGGCAAGGAGGCCAGAGGAGCGGAACCATGGCGACTGGCTCTGAAGACACAGGGTGGGCAGCTGCTGGAAGCCCCAACCGCCCCCAGCTGGTGGCCAGCAAGGGAAAGTTACAGCTGGACCCACACTCTGCCAGCAGCCTGGGGGCCTGGAGGCAGACTATCTGAGACCCCAGGGAAGAGCCCAGGCCACCAACGCCTCCATTTGGCTTTGGGTGACCTAGAGCAGAGGAACCAGCTGCGGACGCCCAGGGTTCTGACCTACAGAACTTTGAGATAATGTGTGTTGTTTTAAATAGAAAACCAACACGATAAACAAAAGACACTGCACATTTAGCACCGGCTAGGTGCTGTCCCAGGGCTCACGGTTACTGCAACTGTCCCCACGGCACACGCTCAGAAGTCACCCCGAGGTTGGCTGCAGGCACGGCTCGCCTGGCTGGGCCACCAGGGCAGAGCCAGGCTCCCTCCGGCAGGCGATCCAGAGCCAAGTTCATGCACTTGACTGCTTGGAGCTGCTCAGCTGTTCCCTCAGGGTCTGCCTTGTCCCCATGCTCTCTCAAAATAACACAGACAACCCACGCTTGTCCAGCTGGAAAGCCTCTGGGGCGCAGGGGAGCAGTTCCAGCCCCCAGACAAGTCCCACGCTTAGCCTGGCCTGTGCGGCCATGTACATGTGGCGCCAGGGCATCTGCCGACACTCAGAGCGTCATGCCTGTTCTTCAGTAAACCTGGGACGTCCTTTCCTGCCCTGCTGTGCTGGGTCTCCCTTTGAAGAGGCACTAAGCTTGGTCCTCTCTGGGGACCCGGCCCTGGTACCCCAGGCAGAGTTCTGTGGGTGCAGTAGACAACCCCAAGGTCTCTTCTAGGAAACCAGGGCGCCGCTGGGCCCTGGCCTCTTTACCCCCGTCCCCCAGTAGAGGGCGCCACCTCCGCTGTTCCTTCAAGGAGGATCAGGAGAAAATCCAGTTCACCTTGTGACTCTTGATCTGCGCTGAGGATTTCACAGTAAGGAATTCCCCCAGCTTAGTCAACCGCCTTATGATCCCCATGAGCTCACAAGGGATTTCAGACATGTACATTTTTAGATGTTCCCAGAGCCAGATGTAGGAAGTCTCTTTCTCTAGACGCTTTGAGTCAGGCAGGTCTGAAACTCACCCCACCTCAGACTGGCTGTGTGCCTTGGGGCAAGTGCCTTGCTCTTTCCAAGCCCCATTTCCACACCTTTATATGAGGGTAATGACAATAGCAGTCGCTCCTACCCACAGCATTGTTTTGAGGGTACGATTCTGCAATTTGTGTACAGAATACGCAGGGACATATATAAAATCACGGGAGATCCAGTCTATTACTTAGTCTAAGTGTGAGCATTGTAGCTGCTGTATTATTTGTGCTGGTCAAACGATTATGACCTTGCACCTCACACCCAGCAGGACGGCTACTATAAAATAAAAAGCAGAAAATCTGTGCTGGTGAGGATGTGGAGGAACAAACAGGCTGTGTGCGTGGCCGTGGGAAACGGTAAGACGGTGGCCTGGGAATAATAATAGCAGTTCCCCCCAAATCAAAAACAGAATTACCACGTGATCTACCCATTCTGCCTCTGGGTAGGAACCACAAAGAACTGAAAGGGTCCCAGAGAGAGACTTCACACCCCGGCTCAGGGCAGTATTATCTGTAGCCAGAAGGTGGAGGCGGCCTGAGTGTCTGAGGATAAGCAAGATGTGGTCAGCCCTAAAAAGCAGGGTGACTCTGCGGCGTGCTGCCACGGGATGTCCTCCAGGACCTTACTGTGCAATGAGCCAGGCGCAAGAGACAATCACCACGTGATGCAACTTACAGGAGGTCCCCGCAGTGGCAGAGCAGAGGCAGGACTGTCAGGAAGAGGCTGGCTGCGGGCTGGGGAGGCCGGGAGAGGAGTCATGCACTATGGGCGGAGCTTCGGTTTCCTAAGACGGAAGAAGTTCAGGGGATGGCGGTGATGGTTGCACAATAATGTGAATATACTTAACGCCCAGCATGCACAGTGGTGAAGGTGGCGACTTTTATGATACTCACATTTAGAGAGAGAGAGAGAGAGAGAGAGAGAACAATGATCTAGATCTCTTCTCTGAGCTCTTTCCTTCTGGAAGCCTTCCACCTGCCGGAGGGAAAGTGGCCCATAAATTGCCATGATGGGAGCTCCGGAGATGGATGGGACCACAGGGGCCGCAGCCCACAGGGAGCAGCGCCCGGGCGGAGCAGGCCGAGCATGCGCACTACCGGCAGGAGGGCCTGCAAGTGCGCTCCCATGGACAGCCACCCTGGGTTTCATCACAGGACTGGGGAGGGCTGAGCGTCTCTACCCAGGTCCGCCTGTCACTGATTTCTCAAAACTTGAAGGGTTCACTCCTAATAAGAAAATGCAAAATACAAGAGCAGGGAGACCAGGTTTCACCTCTGAGATGAACGAAGGGGTGCAGGCGGGCGGTGCACGGGCTGAGCCAGCGCCTCCTGCTGGTGGGGAGCGCACCTGCGGCCCAGGGCGGTCTGGCGATCGCATGAGGGGCGCCGAGGTCCAAGCCCTTTGCCTCCGATGGACTCGCAGGTCCGCGGAATGAGGGAGTAGAAGGGAATCCCCGGCATCGTTTAACAGCAAGAATCCAGAGGACGATGCAGACTCGAGTGGGTCTTCCCTCCAAGGCAGCCCAGGGTGACAGGTGCCCGGCAGGGGGACAAGACTCACTGCCTGGGTGGGCTCTGTGTGCGCTACACCTGTCTTTCTCCCGAGCCTGTGAAGCCCTATGGGGCAGCAGGCGCAATAGATTCACGCCCCCACGAGAGAGCCGCCAGCCTGCAAGACCCCGCCCACGGGTGGGGGCAGGCGTGGGCTCGGCACCCCCCTCCCCCAGCTGTCCCCGCCCCCTGCAAGCCCAGCACTGTGCCCACGCACGGTCCCACACAGCAGTCTTAAAGGGAATCCTGAAACCCCCAGTGTGGGGCAGGTGAGGCCTTGGGAGGTGGCCAGCGCTCCCTCCACTCTTTAACCTTGGCTTCTCTTTCCCTCAAAACCAAGTTTATTGAAGAAGTACATCAAAAGGGGCGGCGGGGGGTGTTCAGACGGGAGCTCCCAGAGAAGGCAAGGCGCTCAGGCGACAAGCGAGGGGAAGGGCTCGCACCGTCTACATGGGGACTCCATGGGGACCCCACTGGAACCTGGGGAACAGGGAAATGGGCAGATTCTTGGACCCCATCCTTAACCCACTGTGCCAGGAAGTCTAGGGTCCAGGTTTAACAAGCGCACTTCACGTAATTCGACAATCTCAGGCTGTGCCATTTGTTTGTTTTGGAAGAACTGCACCCCTTTTCAGTAGAGCTCAACAGTCACATCTGCCAGGTGCAGTGGTGGGTGCCTGTCGTCCCACTACTTGGAGGTTGAGGCAGGAGGATCACTTAAGTCCAGGAGTTTGAGACCATCCTGGGTCATATAGCAAGACCTTGTCTCAAAGCAAAATTTAAATAAATAAAAAATATCCATATCCAACTATAAAAATAATAGTTTGTCCAGAAATCATAAATTGTATAAATTATAAATCATGAGGTTTAGCTCTGGAGTGAGGGAGGTTAACAGCGGTGGGATTTGCAGGATGGGGGATGTCCCACCTATCATTTCAAAATGCAGGCCTCCCCCTTTCCAATGCTCTTCAAATTGCCTTTCCAATGCCCTTCAAAACACAGCACCCTCTTTCCAATGCCCTTCTGGTAAAGACCAGAATCCTTGGTGGGCACGATGGAGTCCAGCCTGTCTCTTAACCCCTTCCCACTCTGACTTCTGGACACACTGGTTTTCTTTCAGTCCTCAGAGCTCACTATACATTCTTTTGCCCCAGGGCCTTTGCACTTGTGCTCCCTTGTCTAGTTGGGTCCGGGTTGCCCTTCATATTCCCTTCCTTTAGAGCCCTGATGTTGGCACAAAACCATGCACGCCTCTGTGGGATCCTGTGACCCATGGCTCCCTCTCCTAGTGGCTTGCTGTTGTAGGGACTGACGTGATACTGCCTGGGGCTTGGCACAGGGCTGAGGCTCCAGGTAAATATTTGTGGAATGAATGAGTGATAACAGAAAGTCAGGCTGGTAAGGCAGGCTTCTTATTGGATTAGGAAACCAGAGTCTCTACAGCATACAGAAGAGTCTGGAGGCCACATCCGGGGAACACCAGTCTTGATTGTCACTGAAACACACGCTTCTAAGTGACTTCCATTCTCTTCCTGTGCTTTGTTTCTTCAATTAAACAAACCATAATAATACTTTCCTTTATCAGAAAATGTGAAGGATGTCAAAATGCAATATTAACAATCGAAATAATGTGTCAGTCTTGCCAATGAATATAAATCTTGGGAAGCCCGGCTCCCTATTCTTCAGCATTTACCAAGGCAAATAAAACAAGTGATTTTTTTTGTTTGCTAAATATAACTGCTGGGTAATTTTAAGGTATATTTTTCTTTTCTTTTTAGATTTCTGAACTTTATGTAGTGGGATGACTCTTAATGACTCAACACAAAACGATCAATTGCTTGTTCAGTTATTACTCGGGGTGGCCGTGGCTGATCCACCAGGATTCTTGGGCTAATCAGAAAGGCCCAGGGAAGTCAGAGAGGGCCAGTTTTCACCTTGTTTAATAAAAGTGGAATCTGCTGCCGGGTCTGCAGATTTGGGCACTTCAAAACAGACCCGTCCACCATGTCCCTTACAGCAAGCCTCCTCTCCACATTGATTTAAGCTCTGGGAAGGACATTTGTCGAAGGAAGATGTAAGAAACCAGTGAAAGTCCACTCGCAAAGCATCTGGCAACTCCTGGGCCCTCCCTCCCAAGCCCGACCAAGCTGGTGCTTCTGGGGACACAATTGATTCCTTCCGAGGTGCATGTGACTGCTGCTGACTGCGGTGACTTACTTTAAAGCTGAGGCTGAGGAAGAGGATGTAGTCATCATTTCTATTCCACAAATGCAAGTCTATTTCTGCCTCTGTAATAACTGTCCCCCTTAGTTCCCTTTCCTAGCAGCCCAGTGGCCACCTGTCCAATCCTGTGTACCCCGTGGATGCTTCTGTCTCATTTTATGAGACCATAATAAGTGGCACAGGGTCGTGTCCTCAGCACCCGGGGGTGGGGGGGGGCCAGGCACTCCTCATGCATTCTACCATGAATCCCCACAACCCTGAGCGGGAGGTGGTGGACAAACTCAGAGCCACAGAGCAAATCGCTTGAAGTCACACGGTCAGAAATTGGCCCCAGGAGAGCAAGCCCTTCTGTGTTCACCAAAGCCTGTGCTTTTCAAAATTATTAGGTTTCTGATATCATCACTGTATTCAAAATGGGCAGTCCCTGTTCCCGCCTTAGCCAGACAGGAAGTACAACTGCCTAAAATCTCCCTCTTGTGCTGAGAAGAAACTTCAACACATTTTGTTTCTCCCAGTTGGTCCCTGAACAGGTTTCTTGAATCCTTGTTGGGAGATCATATCATGGGTGAAAGTTAGATCTGCTGAATTGATGATAAACACTCTCAGAAAATGGGCAATGGGGAACTTTCTCAATTTGACAAAGAGCATTCTCCCAGCTCCCTAGAGTTAACATCATATTTACTGACAGAAGACTACGTTTTCCCCTTAAAATCAAGAACAGGGTCAATACAGAGATAACATGACGTCTGCCACTCCTACCCAGAGCTGGACGCCCTAGCCATTGCAATATTACAAGAAAGGTAAATTAAAGGCATACACATGAAAAAGGGCAACTTGAAACTCTTCCTACTTGCAGATGACATGGTTATTTACACATCAGTTCCCCACAGATCTACAGAAGAGCTTCTAGAAAGTTTAGTTGAGGTTGCAAGTTACTATGTAAACATACACACACAAAGACCCCTGTATTTCTATATTCTGGCAATGAATAGGGAGACAGCAAAATTTAAAAGCATAATACTATTTACCATCAATAATGGAAAAAGAGAAATGCTTACGTGCAAATTGAACAAATGTGCCCAGGACTTGTAAGCTATGGAACACTCATGAAGGAGTCAAAGAAGACCTCCTAACTGGAAAAACACACCACGTTCATGGCTGGCAGACAGCACAGGGAAGAGAACCTTCTTCTCACTCTGACACACAGGTTTAAACAGTTTCTACCCAAATCCCAGCGAGATGCTTTATAGGTATAAACAGCGTTATTCTAAAGTTTATGTGGAAAAGCAAAGGAAGTAAAATAGGTAAAGCAATTTTGAAAAATAAAAATGAAGTCAGTGGAAGCGCTCTTACTGCCTAAGGCTTGTACGGCTGCAGGAGTCCAGGCTGCCCTCCGGCAGCGGAGGGACAGGCACACAGATCCCCGGGATGCAATGGAGAACTCGACAAATGTCCCCACACAAGTATGGCCGGATGACTTTTGAGAAAAGTGCAAAAGCAATTCAATGGTGCTTTTCCAAAAAATGGTGTTCCAGCAACTAACTTCCCGTCCACCAGCAATATAACGGCCCAGGACGGGGACTTACATGGTGACAAAAATGAGCTCAATGGTCTGTAGATTTGAATAGAAAACATAAAATGACAAAACTGTGAGAAGAAAACCGTGGACATATTTCACATGTACAGACGTGACACCACACACAGGAGTCACAAAAGACAAGACGGAAACTTCATCGACTCAAAAGTGAAGACTGAAGCCGAACGCAGTGGCGCACGCCTGTAATCCCAGTGGCTCGGGAGGCTGAGGCAGGAGGATTGCGAGTTCAAAGCCAGCCTCAGCAACTTAGCAAGGCCCTAAGCAACTCAGTGAGACCCTGTCTCTAAATAAAATACAAAATAGGGCTGGGGGTGTGGCTCAGTGGTCGAGTGCCCCTGGGTTCAATCCCTGGTCCCCCCCCCCCAAAAAAAGTGAAGACTGTTGTCTTGTGAAAGTGTCTGCCAAGAGGACGAAGACAAGCCCTGGACAGGGGGAGAGAGTTACAGCCACATGTCTGACAAGGAACTTGCAAAACCCAACGGAGAAGGCTTGAGCTGTCCCACTAGAAAACGGCTACGCGTGAAGGCACATTTCATGACCCAGGACGTGCAAAAGGCCAAGCTCCAGAAGTGATGTCTGGCATCGCTGGCCATCAGGGAAGTGCAGTCGCTACCCAGGACATCTAATGAGGAGCAGTCAACACGCCTGCCAGGGAGGGTGTGGGAGAGCTGCCCACGCATTGCGGGTGGGAACGCAGGATGGTTCAGCCACTTTGAATCACCACTGGTGATTTCTTGAGGCACCAAGCACGTGCTTACAGGTGGTTCTGCCAACACACTTAGGCATTCATCCCAGGGCAAAGAAAACACGTCCACCAAGACCCGAACACACGGCTTATCGCAGATTTCTTTATAAAACCCTCAAACTGGAATGATCCACCCGTGCTTCACGAGCACAGGTTAACAGGGACCCTGCCACCAAGAGGACCCAGGTACTGTCTAAGTGCATCTCAAGGGCTGACTAAACCAGACAAAACCAAACCCCCAGTCTAGAAAGGTCATCCTATGACTTTATTTGTGCAGCGTTCCAAAAATTTTAGAGGTGGAGAATAGATGAGTGGGGGCTGGGGTCAGGGGTGTGGGGGTGGGTACTTCGACTACCCAGGGGTCTCACAAGGGCATAAGGTGTTGTCTCTCAGTTGCTGGACAGGAACCTATCCGTGTGATACATGACACAGAACTACACACACACACACACACACACACACACACACACACAGAGTACTAAGGTTCACTTCCTGATTTTGATGTTGTTAGAGTCACGTAATATGCATCCACTCGGGAAAAGTGGCTGCCACGCATACTCAGTCTCTCTCTATAATTATTTCAAAATAAAAATTTAAGCACTTAGGCCGAGCGAGGTCTGAGGGAGAGAGTGAGCCTCTTTCCGCAGTGGTAGAAGATTCTCTGCATTTCTCTTTTCACTTTAATATTTTAACCCCCTTCAATATTCAAGAAGGTGCAAAGCCACTGTTTTTATTATTCCTTTCTTTTTTTCCAACTTCCTTGACTGTCAATGAGTTGAGGCTTTTGGACCAAACTAGTGCTAATTCAGAGAAGGAAATGAAATGAAACCCGAATGGGCTCTGAGGGGCCCAGAACAGTCCCAAGAAGCTTTGAAAAGGAAAAGAGGGGCCAGGCATGGTGGTGCACACCTGTAATCCCAGCGACTCGGGAGGCTGAGGCAGGAGGATTGCAAGTTCAAAGCCAGCCTCAGCAACTCAGAGAGGCCCTAAGCAACTCAGCAAGGCCCTGTCTCAAAATTAAAACTAAAAAGGGCTGGGGACGTGGCTCAGAGGTAAAGTGCCTGTGGATTCAATCTCCAGGCAGCCACCTCTCCAAAAATGGGAGAGAGGCCTCATCCAGGGCAGGGGGAGGTCAGGGCACCAGATCCACACCCGCTCTCCAGATCAGTCCAGAAGGCGGTGGAGGCCCCATCGGGGGACATCTGCAGATGTGTTCAGCAAAGGACAGAGGGAAAGCCATGCTGCCTGTGCTCAGCTGCTCGACTTGTCCCAGGGAAAGGCGGGAGGTCGACATTGATTATTGGTAGCACAGGGGAGATGTGGCTGACTGCTGGATGTGGCTGCTGTGCTTCCAGAGACTGGGCTCACAGGATGCTCAGGAGGGCTGGAGGGGTGTGGGGCTGGGTGGAGCAGCGGGCAGGCCTTCTTACCTCCAAAACAAGGTCTGAGTCCTCATGCTTCCCAATCGTGGTGCTTTTATTCAGGACGAAAAAGCCCTCAGCGCTCTTTAAGTAGGCTTTCATCCTCTCTGCTCTCCCTAAGTGAGGTGTCAGAAAGAATCGCGTTACACAGATGCCGTCCTTCAGCGGCTCAGCAGATCCCACTTAGAATGAATGAAACAGCCATAGTGACAAGCAAAGGGAAATTCTGCCCAGGAGAGCGCCATGGACTTAACTGTGACCACAAAGGCTGGTCTGCATCTCCACTCGGCAGCTTCTCTGACAGGGCCATCCATCTAACACAAAAAGAGTTTGGATCTAATTGTCAAGCAGAAGACATTTCCTGTGGATCTCAGGGCACAAACAAAAGCTGAAACGACCCCCAAAGAAACCTGAATCCCATTGAAATTGCTGCCCACCTCTTCTGCACTTAGTTATTTGACACACCAATATTCACAGTCAGTATTTCTAACCAAGCACTGACCAGCTCTGTGACCTTGGCTGAGTTACTTATTCTCTCCGTGCCTCAGTTTCTTTATCTGTAAAACGGGTTTGGAGAGGATGAACTGCAATCATACAGGGGAAATATGGAGAATGGCACCCGGCTGCCTCCGCACACACGTCAGGACTTCTGCTATGAATGCTGTTGTTAGCCTGGGCTTCTCGACTCTGACTTAGGGAACCCCAAGCTTCCAGAGCTTCAGGTCTGAAGAGCTGGTCATTGAAGAAGCAGGCATTAGGTACATTCTTTCTAAATTCCTGCATTTCTTTACATACTTAGCTAGGAAGAAAGGAGTGACTTCCAAAATCAAAGTCTAAGGTTATAGCTTGGGCATGTGATCAGGACCCTGCACATATTTTCCCTCAACATTTTATTACAAAAATGTTAAACATACAGAGAACTTTAAAGAAGTAGATAGTGGCCGCCTATATACCATCACTTGGATTCTACAGTGGACATTTTGCTGTATTTTCTTTATCACATAAAAATCTGTCTATTTAGTCATACATCCATTTTATACTTTGATGCATTTCAAAAGAAGTTGTAAACATGTTTTTCAAAAGAAACACTTTGGAGACTTCAGAAGGCCGTCAAATGTTGACAACAATTCATCGGCTGCTTGAATTCTGATCGAGCGATGTCCTGTGCACGTATGTGTGACATTGCAATGTCATGTCAAGAACAGCAGTCTCTCCTTTTCCTTTTCAACTGAAAAGTCACTAAAATGCAAAGTTGCTGGACTTGATAAAAATAACTGTCACCCTTGAACACATGATTACTCTTCATCCTCAGAACAACCCTGCAAGGTTACAGATGATGAACCAGTCTCAGAGAGGTTAAGTTCACCCAGAAGTTAAGTGGCAGGGAGAGAACTCTGAGCCTTTGCATGGAATTACTAGGATAGAGACAGTGTCCTCTTCTAGGCAGGGGGAAAATTTGCATATCATAAGGGTAATGTTCTCTCCTAAGGCCTAGATTTGCTAGCAGCCCCTTTATAAGAGAGGGGTTCCCTGAGCTCAGGGTGCCTTAGCTGGAACCCAGCCTCACTAGCGGAGCATGCAGCATCCATCTGGGCTGTTCTGCATCACTGGGCAGGGCTTGCTGGACAAGAGGAGCCACGCTGCCTGCTGGGCTGTGAGTAATAAAGTTCTTCATCTGTGACCCAGGAGTCTCCTGCCTTCTGCCAGCATCCATTAAGCTTGCTAGCTTGCAGACAGGGGTGAAATCTCAGGCCTCTCTAATTCCTGATAGTTTGCTCATTACGTCTTCTCCAGCCCCCAGAGCTGCCATGCCTGGCAGTAAATTCTTACTGAATAAATGAAATTACAAAACAATGCCCCAAAGTCAGCCGTGCAACCTCCTAAGCTCTGATGGTAACCACTTTCATGTTTCCTTCAGTACATGGAGGAATGTACTCAATGACATTTAGGAAAACTTCCCGCCTCTTTTTTAAGCTGTCGGGGTAGGCGATGTTTCTCCACTGGACTCTCGCCCTGTGCATTCACAGGCCTGCCTGAAAGCACTGTAGAAAGTAACTTGAATGTGTTAAACTCCAAATGAGCTTTTACTTGATACAACAGAGCATCGATCACAGTGATCAAAGAGCTGCACTCCTCCTGCCTGAACCTGCCAGAGGAGGTTCAGAAACTAAATGTCTATCAAGGCCACAGGTGGAAGTGGCTTGAGAGATGCAGAGGTCCCTCCAGGGGGTATCTGGAAAGGTGAGGTTAGGTAAGGGGATCCCTCTGGCCACTGATGGGTGTCCCCTGTATCACAGGCAGCCGGGGGCTCTCCTCCTAAAAGTCCCTGCCGTACCCCCTGGACATCCTGGTGGCCTAAGGCTCCTGAGTGGGTTACCTCCAGGGACAGGGTGGGGCTGCGCCTGGGGAGGACGGATGGGTGTAGGGGCAGCGCCTCTGGGCGCTCCTGGAGACCGGGAGTCCCCTCCGCCTCCCGCCTCCACTCGCGTCCTCGCGGGCGGTCCCTGCTCCGGGCCCGCCTCCCTGGGCGAGCCGCACTCACCTGGCGGGAGGAGGAAGCCCCGGCCCAGTGCCCAGCAGAGAGCCCCGCGGGCTTGGGAAGCTCCAGCCCGCTCTGCGGCGAGGCCGCGGGGCCGCGCTCCGCAGAGTCTCCAGCTGGCGGCCAGCACCCCGCGCGCCCGCCCGGCCTGTGTACGTGCGTCGCCATGGCAACGCCGCGCGGCCCGGCCCGGCAGGCGAGGGGCGTGGCCTGCGCAGCGGAGAGGGCGTGGTCACGCGCGGAGCGGCCTCGCGGGTGGGTGGACCCGGGAGGCGCTGCAGGCATCCGCCGCCCGTCGCTTCTCGCAGACCGCGAAGCCACTCGAGCGGACGGAGAGAGGAAGCAGCGGAGAGGGGTTTCGACCCCAGTCCCATTTAGTCCACATCGGTGCTGGAGGGCGTGGGTGGGAGGTGGGAGGCCGGAGGAGCTGCACCCAGGGGACGCTCGGAGGTGGCACCCGCCCCACCGATCTCGAGCCCTCTCTGTTACAGACCCCCAAACTGAAGGAGCGAGCCGAGGGACCATCACCCGTGGGCGGGCGACGGTGGGGCTGGGGGCTGGCCGTGTTGGAAGAAGGAGGGTTCCTTCCCGGAGCTGGGAAGCGCGTTTCCAGACCCACGACCCCGCGCCCCTGCCTTCCCTGGGAAGACAGACATCTGCTTCCTCTTGTTCTTTATCTTTGCAGACATGCCCTGGGTCTCTGCGAGTGTCAAACTGTGGCCCCAACCCGGATTCGTTTCCTTAAGAAGCCCCTTGCCCAGTGGCACAGGACTAGGGGATGGGGCTTGTAGGGAGGCCTGTGCAAATCCGATCTGCCCCACCCACATGTGTCCAAGCACCCCCAAACTCTTCCTGGAGAAGGCCTCATCTTACTTGCAGGAAGTGGCTGAGGAGGTCCCTGGAGAAGAACTAAGTACCTTTTCCTAAGAAAGATGAACGGTGGCTGGCCCCACCCTAGTCAATAGGAAGACCACAGAAGAGAGGAATAGGGAAATCAGTTCGGGCTGCTCCAGGGCATTGGCTTCTCCAGCCAGCTGCCCAGCCCCTCTCCCACCCCTATTTCCACCCTTCTAAGCTCGTCTTTACCCAACCCTTGTCCTCAAACTGTGCCCAGGAGTCTGACTTGCTCACTACCAGACAGACCTGGTGAAATGCATGCCAGCCATGGGCTAGAACAGCCCACTGCCTCTGCCAGGCTTCAGAGAGTGTGTCTTGCCATCATCCCACATCTCAGTGAAGAAACACTAAACTGAGGGCAGAACTCACACTCAGAGCCACTGGAGCAGAAATTGCCAGGGCTTGATGGGATCCTCCCTCCCCCAGACGCTGCCATGACCTCTCCAAACCCAATTCATTCTGCTCCCAATTCATTGCCATCCATTTTCTTTACAGAAACAAAATAAAGCACCCAATAACATAGGACTTCATGTTTTCCTTTTTTGGGCGGAGTGGGAGTTGTACTTGACTCTTTTTAAACAACAATGGGTATTAAAAATATTTTCCTTGAAAAGATCAGAGGTGTCTAGATGGTGGACTCCTTGGTTGTGCCTGTAACCCAAGCCATTTTACCGAGTTCTGGGTAGCTTCTAGGGCCATGTTGTAGGATGGTTAAAATCAGAAGTGTGGGCAGCGGAAGGGCGGAGAACATTTCCATTGTCCCGAGCTGTCCTCAGAATACTGAAAGTTAAGGGCTCTCTACTTACTGGGTCCTGGCCTTCGTGTTGGTCATCTCATTTAACCCTGGTCATAATTGTGTGTGTGGGAGAAGCACCCAGAATGGTGACTGAGACAGAGGGCCACCTAAAATATCAGCCTTGATCATTACTTCCATTAAATCACCCCCATGTCCTTAGACATAAGTCTTAGAGACACAGAGGAACATGCCTGAGGTCACAAAAGCTAGAAAGTCGGACAGGATTGAATCTACCGAAGGTCTTCCACTTACGATTTATGATGTGTGAAAGTGAAGTGCATTCAGTAGAAACCATACTTGAATTTTGCATTTTGCTCTTCTCCTGGGTTAGTGATCCATGCAAGACGACGTTCCCTCTCCATGCTGGGTGGTGGCAGCCAGAGCAGGAGGAAGCAGTTCTCTGTAGGACCTGGTGTTGCTAAGCTATGGTGTTGGGTGAATTATGCATATTCAATGTGTTTTTCAACTTTGATTTTTTTCAAATTATGATGGTCTCACTAGGATGTAACCCCACTGTGAGTTAAGGAGCACCTGTAGATGAGTGTCACCAGGAAGGTATTTCCCCTCAGGGACTACAGGTGACAGCTGTCACGACCACAAGAGGACACCTGCTTGCCACCTGCTATCCCTCACTTCTGAGCAGGCTGAGCTCCTGTCTGTCCCCAGGGCCCAGGCGTGGGGGAAGCATTCACAGCTAGGAGGGGGCAGCTCAGGCCTGCCACCTGCTCCAACTGCTGGCCCCTGGGTGCTGGGCTTCCTTCCTGCAACTTCTGCTCCCAGAAAACCTCATTCCTCCCCAGTCACCTTCCTTGGGTTGTCCTTGTCCCCTCCCTGGAGACCTGGCTGATGCATCTGTTGTCCTTGTATTTCAACATAGAATGAGAGGTGGCTTTAGGCCCCAGCCCTGTCCAGGAGAGGCGGGAGAGGCCTGTACTGGGGAGAGAGTGGAAGGACGAGTGTGCAGAAGCAGGAAATAGCCGGCAGTTGAGCAGGATGAACGATGACAGGGCAGAGGACCGGCTGGAGACTCCCTGGCCCATTAATCACTCGACCACATAAGCTGAGCAAGTCGAGACTTTTATGTCAAGTAGACGCTCACAGAGGCCTACAAGAATAGCTTCAAGCCATGGAAAGACAGCTGCGCCTGTTCCCGCAGAAGAGGAGGACCCCGCAGTGGGTCTCCAGTGGACTCCGATGGCCAGTTTGGAGCATGTCTCTTGCAAACCAATCTTCAAGGCCGGTTCCCTTGCTTCCTCGAGCTCTCTCTGCACAATTTGTTAGGAAACTGCAGGTCAGGTGTGCCAACCCCACCTTTGCAGACCGGCTTTTTTTCTTCTTGTCTCTGCCTTTCCTCTCCTTGGTGACATGCTGTGGGTCTGTGCCTGGTTCAAGAAAATCCCTCCGTAGTGTCCACAGTCCCCGGTGGCTGCTCTCCCCTGGTGCTGTGGAAGGATGGCTCCGATCTCAGCCCAGGGCACAAACACCCTGGAGAAGCTTCGGGTGGGGGTGCCCCAGCCCAAGCGACCCTGATCTCTGAACGTCATCTGTGCGGCTGCCTTGGGACTTTCCTGGGAATGGACATCAGGGATGGACTGAGGTGCCTCCCCTGGTGACCATCTGAAAGAGACTTCTGGAAACCCAGCAGTCTCTGTGAGGTGGCACCGGCTGGACAACTCCACAAATCTACTCCTGGGCAGCTGGGCACACCCCACTGTGTTCCCCACATCCGGGGAACCTTTGTGGATGCGGTCACAAAGCCAGCTCATGTTTATTAAGGCACGCTGGACACCAGCCCTGCGTCCTGCGTGGTTTTACTTAATTCTTAGCCCAACCCTTTTATAGAAAGGGGAGCTGAGGCCCAGGGAAGTCAAGTAGTTTCCCCTGGGATGATCTTCTGGCTGTTCCACTCCAAAGGGTGGCGTTATTGTTAAACATTCATGCTGGAAAAAAAAAAACAAACCACTAAATATCTATACAAAGAAGAATGAACCAAGGGTGGTCTGTTTATGCCACGGGATAGAACTCAGTAATAAAAAGGAAAACACTCCCGACGCACACAACTTGGATGGTTCTAAAGTCCTTGAAAAGCAAACTAGGCACAGACACATACTGCTATGAATGAAATCCATGCACAGGAAAAGGAATCTAGAGTGACAGAGTTGTCTTGTGGTTGTCCAGGGGACAGGGACGGAGTTAGGAAGAGAAAGGCAGATGCCCTGTGTGTTGTGTGTGGCAGTTCACAGTGCACGAGGTTGTCAAAACTCATCAACGTAAACAACCGGACTCATGGAAAGACAGAGGACCTGGAGAGACGAGCAGGTTATTTGCAAACGTGACACCATTTTACAGAAAGGACTTGCGCCCTTGGATGTGGGTATCTGCGGGGGATCCTGGAGCCCATCCCCACGGGTGACTGAGTGTCTTTCATTTCTGTTGCACACACACCTGGGGGTGGATTCCCTGGGTCACAGAGTATGCGTAAGTCCTGCTTTAGAAGATTCCAGCAAAGATTTTTCCAGAGAGCTGGTACCAAGCCACAGCCCCTCCCAGCATATGAATACTCCAGTCTGAGCTTTTAAATATTATTTTCCTTTCCTTTACAGAGGGAGTACTGACCTGGGGTTCTCTGGGGGGGAACCTGAACCTGGCCCCATGTTGGAACCCAGAATCACCAAATCCCTAGGCCACGCCTGCAGATTTTCAGATTGTCTGAAGGATGAGATGTAATCTGGAAGCTACGCTCAAGGTGGTGAAGGTCCTTTCCTTGCCCACCCAACATCTCAGGTGCCCAGACCAGTACCTGACATGTAGTTGGCACTCCATAAATATTTTTTAAAATTTAATGAATGAGTTTAGGAACCGGGAGACCCTCGCAGGCCTCTGATGGAGCCTCTGCAGTGGGGAAGAGATTTTGGTGCATCTGAGCCTTAGCCACATCTCTCCTCTCATCGGGTGAGCTGTTCCAGCATCTGAGGAAGCAGTGGGCCTCAGGCAGGAGGCCTGGGAGCTGTGTGCCAGCCCCATGGCACTTGGCAGGGCTCAGGAAGTGAGAAGAGAGGTATGCTTGCCTGGTGGCTCAGAGGGGGACACCAGGCTTCTTTTGACCTTTGATTCCTGGTGGCACTTTGGGCACATCTATCAGCTGCCTGGCCTCCCCCTACTTGTGTCTGTGGAACAGCAAATCCCAGGAGGCCAGAGGTCCTGGTTTCTCTTGTGCAAGTGAGCAGGACCCTGCACAGGAGAGAGCTCTGGGTCCAGCGCCTCCCAGGCGTTTGGCTTGGGATGACCTCATCATTGATGTCACCTTCCTTGTCTTCTCCAGGTTCCACATCTCTCCTATGCTTTTCTCCCTGGCATGCTTTTCTCATTTCAATGACTCAGGTTTAAGCATTTTGTTCTTGTCTCAGGTCACGCCTGACTCTTAATCTTCCTTTTAAGCGGATCGACCTTGCGCCTTTCCAGACATTTCCACTCAGGTTCCCTTGAATCATTCCATTTGGTCTAAAATGCCAGTCTTTCCTCCTCCCTCGCGGCACCAGCACAGACTCTCTCCTTTCCCGAGAACAGCGGTGCTTTTCTTCCTCACCCCTCACCCACATCCTCATCTTTCACCATGCTTTCTGACCTCCCCTAAGAGTGGATTGTTTTTTTGAAACTTAAGTCTTGGAGATTGTCTTCTCCAATCTGGGTCTGAATTTGGATCACGGCCAAGAAGCAAGGGGACAGGAATGTTCCTGGGTAATGAGGATCCTCAGCAGAAGAGGGAAATGCTCCATAGAGGCCCAGAGGGACCTGGGATGGGGAGGGAGAGGTGTTCTTCTGTCCTAGGAGGGTCTGGAGGGGCTGCAAAGGCTGGAAGGAAAAGGAAGCAATTTCACTGGCGTCTTGAAGGATGAACAGGATTTCAGGGGATGGAAGGTAAGAAAAACATGGTGGAAGGAAGGACCCAGGGGGGTAGAGGCTGGAAGGTGGGCTGAGCACAGGGTGGGAGCAAGGTGCTGAGAGGCAAAGAAGGCCCGCGATTGACTTCCAGAGTGAGCGAAAGACTTTAATTACTGAAGAGAAGAGACCTCTTCTACAGGGACAGAACCCAACATAAACTGGTTTGGCATGGAGGCAAGTCCACCTGTTACCCTCCATGAAAAGGCTTCTGGGCCCAGGTGATGTCTTCAGGCCTCACCCTCTCTTTAGCTCTTAGCAATGCTTCTAACCACATGGATCCAACCTCAGACGGAGTCTGTTATGGCCACAGAAAGGCTGCCACTGATCCACCCCTTGCAACCTCTCGGCTTTGGTGATGAATAGTGAGTCTTCTTCCCAGTCTGGTCAAAAGGCCTCATTGCTTCTCACCTTCTCTAAGTGGGTCTCAGGCCCATTCCTGAGCCTGACTATGGCCCAAAAGATTGCTCTGCTCTGATTGGCCAAACGTGAGTCACACACCTGCCCCTGACCCTAAAGATGGGAGGAACCTTACCAGGAAGACCCTGAAAGATGGGGCTGAGACTTCGAGAAGGTGGTGGTCCCCGGGGAGAACTGTACCACGACAATATTTTAGAAGAGAGGAGCATTGACGCCGGGTGCCCGAAACGTCAGGCATCGACCATGACGGCAGCACGTGCAGGCCATCTTGGCTTCCCTTTCCCTCTGGATGCAGATGTTTTATTGGAAAATCGGATCATCTGGCAGCACTTGAGCTTTGTTCCTGTGTGCGGAGCAGCCGTGTGCCCCGCTGGGGGAGGCTGCCCCCTTCGGAGCCCGCCACGCTCCCCTGCCCCCTGCGCCAGCCACGCTCTTCCCTGGGCTCCCGCTCTGACCCCTGGCCTAACGCGATTGTGCAGATGAACCAGCTGCCCCTCCAGAGCGGAAGGGCCCAATATGAGCATCAGCCAGGTCTTCCTGGGTCCCACAGCCCCTGAGGCTAAACGCCTGGCCTCACTTTTTTCTCTCTCTCATTTAAGAATCCTTTAGAAAACGTGCACAGTGACGTTCACACACAGTGACATTAGAATCCAAATGCAGCCCTGGAGTCCTCTGGGGGTGGGGGCGTCTCCACCCCATCTTCCTTCTGCTTTCTCTTGCCGTTTCTCGGAGGGTTTGTGATTCTAATGTGAGCTCGTTTTGGGTTGAATGTAATCTGTGGGAATCCCGGGAGCTCTGAGTCCCGGCTGCTTTCCTCTGGGAGGGTTTCCCTTTGTTCCGGCAGGATGCCAGGATGCCACCACTGCCACCACTGCCACTGCCTCTCATCTTGGAGTTTCCCCATTCAGTGCATGGACTGCAAACTTGAACCCGAGCCCGATGTGGCTTTAGATCTGTAGGGTTCCTGAGCACCGTCATTATGGTTGCTGACCATTACAGTTCCTTTCCCTCCAGAGCCCACAGACTCCCTTTTCTGAGAGTCTAGAGAAAAGTATTTAAAGCCCTCCTCTTCCCAGGACAGATAGTGCCTTGAGGGGTGCTGGCTGAATATGGGCTTTTTTTTTTTTTTTTTTTGGTACTGGGGCTTAACCCCAGGGGCACTCCACCACTGAGCCACATCCCCAGCCCTATTTTGTATTTTATTTAGAGACGGGTCTCACTGAGTTGCTTAGGGCCTCGCTAAGTTGCTGAGGCTGACTTGAACTCTCGATCCTCCTGCCTCAGCCTCCCAAGTGCTGGGATTACAGGCGTGCGCCACCGCACCCGGCAGCCCTTGCTTTCTTCAGAGCATCCAGGTCTTTAGTTCTGTAACAGTCACACCCTGGTTTTTGCCGACAGCTTCCTTACGGTTTGATGATCTGTTCCTCTCTTCCCGGTGTCTCCCCCAATCTAGTAGTTGCATGCGGAGGTCAGATTAGAGTCAGTCCTTTGGTCAAGGGTACTTTGTGAACCTGGTGTAGTGGCCCACGTGTGATCCCAAGCAACTCTGCAGCGAGGACCGCAAGTTCTAGGTCAGCTGAGCAACCTTGTGAGACCCTGGCTGAAGACAAAGAGTGAAAAGGACTGGAGACGTCGCTCCATGGTAGAGCCCCCCCTGAATTCGATTCCCAGTACAGGGGAAAAAAAGAAAAAGAAAAAAGAAAGAAAAAAGTGTCGCAGGCAGGCTGGGCCACGGGCCGTGCCAGCCATGAGCCTGAGACACCTGGGCAGCTGTTTCTATCCATGGTGAGAGATGGTTGGCTTCTATCTTCCGCATACGGACAGCCATTCTTCTAGAGCCTTTCCTTTCTCCAGCACGCATCCTTACTGCCTTTGTCAAAAATTGGCTGCTTGTGAATACACAGGTTTCCTTCGGGCCGTCATCTCTGTTCCGATGGTCTGGGTGCCGGCTTCCGGGCCGGTGCCCTGCGGTTTTGGCAACTGTTCTTCGCCTCGTTGTGGGTTGTGAAGTCAGGTGTCCTAAAAGTCAGCTTCGTTCTGCTCAGAACGGCTTAGGCTATTGGGGTCTTTTGTGCTCTACACAAATTTTTAGAGTGTTTTTTATATTTCTGGGAATATAAATGCCCTTGATAATTTTATAGACATTATATTGAATCTGTAGGTTACTTTGGGTAGTACGGACATTTGAACAATCTTAGTTATCCCAATCCATGGACATGGACTATCTTTCCCCATTCTCTTAGTTTCTTTCATCTGCATTCTATAACTTTCATGGTAGAGATCATTCACTTCCTTGGTTACACTTATTCCAGGTATTTTCTTTATTTCTTGATGTTGTAGCCAGCATAAATGGGATTGTTTTCTGATTTCTTTATCACTGATTTCCCTATTTGCTGTATTAAAAACTACTGGGTTTGTGTGTTGATTTCACATCCTGCAATGGAGGGTCCGTTTTTAATGATGTCAAGATTAATCAGTAGGATCTGTGCTAATGAGCTGATCCATCCATTTTAAAGACCCCCATCAACTCTTTTATTTTTTCCTTCAATAACTTCTCATTTCTATTTTATTTTATTATTATTGTTATTATTATTATTATTGGTACTGGGGATTGAACCCAGGGGCACTCCACCACTGAGTCACATCCCCAACCCTATTTTATATTTTATTTAGAGACAGGGTCTCCCTGAGTTGCTGAGGCTGGCTTTCAACTCTCAATCCTCCTGCCTCAGCCTCCCAAGTGCTGGTATTACAGGTGTGCACCACCGCGCCCAGCTCATTTCTATTTTAAATTGTGGTCAAATACAGATAAAATCTACCACCTTAACCATGTTTGAGGTGATAAACAGTTTGGGAGTGTTAAGTATATTCATGTGGGGCCACCAGAATCTCCAGAAATTTCTGATCTTGTGAAACTGAAAGTCTGTATTCAGGAAACACAAACTCCCCAGTTCTCCTCCCTGGGCCCCGGCCCCTGCCTTCCAGTTTCTGTGTCTAGGAACCTGACTACTCTTGCTCTCTCATGGAGGCAGAATCTTCCTGCATGCGTCCTTTCCTCCCAGCCTGATTTCACTTCCCATAATGCCCTCAAGGTTCCTCATGTTGTATCATGTGTCAGAATGTCCTCTATCTTTGTTTTTTGTTTTTGGTACTGGGGATTGAACCCAGGGCACTCCACCACTGAGCCACATCCCCAGCCCTATTTTGTATTTTATTTAGAGACAGGGTCTCACTGAGTTGCTTAGGGCCTCACTAAGTTGCTGAGGCTGACTTTGAACTTGCGATCCTCCTGCCTCAGCCTCCCAAGTGCTGGGATTACAGGTGTGCACCACCATGCCCAGCAGAATTTCCTCTATCTTAAGGCCAAATGACATCCCACTGTATACACAGACAACATCTTGCCTACCTGTCACCCAGCCACCCTCTCCATAATTGTTATTCCTTTGGTGATCCTGAGCTAGAATTCTTCTATAAGGATTTTTTTTTCACCAACTATTTATCATATAATGCATTCTGTTCAGGAAAAATGATTGACTCTTTCCTTTCATGTGCTGATATTCGATTTTTAAAAAAACTGCCTGAAGCGACTAATGGGTTTTTAAAAAATATCATGAGAAATATCTGATTTAAAAATATGTAGTGGTGCTTTAAGTCGCTATGTGGATCGATGCTCACATGGTGCCCTCTTAGGGGTCCCTCCAGGGCGGCCCCTCTCTCCTCTGTTTTTCCAGGTGGACACCACGCAGCATTTGGATAAACACAGGTGTTCGCAGAGCCTTGGTGAGGTCTGTACACAAACACCCATCGATTCCAGTTTCCTTCCCTGTCCAAGGAAGTTGGGCAAGATGAACCGTTCCTTCTCAAAACCCAGCTTTCCGGAGCCTTTCCACGGGGTTTACATCCTTGTGTCTCCCAGTCATGTGACCCAAGCGGGTGTCAATATTTAACTTAACAAACACAGACAGTGCCACTCAGGTCTGGGCAGGAAGTTTTCTTCTTCTCCAAACTGCATTTTCCCGTAACAGACTTGAAGCTAAGGTTTTCACCTTGGGGCATCCCCAGCCCTGCCCCAGGCGACTTTTAGATTTGTGTGTGTGTGTGTGTGTGTGTGTGTGTGTGTGCACGAGGTGCTGGGGATTGAACCCAGGGCCCAGTGCATGGGAGGCAAGCACTCTACCCACTGAGCTATATCCCCAGCCCCCACAGGTGAATTTTGACAACATCTAGACAGATTCCTGATTGCCCCATGCATTGGTCAGATTTCCTTTTCTGTGACACATCGCCTGAGATAACGCCCCTGTGAGCAGGAAGGTTTTCTCAGTGACTCCAGAGATTTCAGGTCAGGGGCAGTTGGCGCCATTGTTTTGGGCCTGGAGTGAGGCAGACCTCCTGGTGGGAAGCAGGTGGTGGAGGAAGCTGCTCCCTCATGGTGACTGGGAAGCAGAGAGAGCGGAAAGGAGCCAGGATCCCAGTATCCCCTACCCAGGCACACCCACAGTGACAGCTTCCTCCACTGGGTCCTGGCTCCTAAAGGTTCCCCACCTCCCACTAGTGCCCCAGGCTGGTGACCAAGCCTTTAACATACAGGTCTTTGGGGAAACCCAAGATATAAACCATGGCACCAGGCTTGGGAGGGGCTTCCGGCACCTGGTGAGGAGAGGCCCACAGTTGCTGACCATCCCTGCCCTCTGCCCACTGTCAGGTGATCAGCCCCGAATGGACCAAAATTAAAAACCCCAACTCCAAGCGATCTGTAGTGGCAAAATCATATTCCATTTAACCCAGTGTTCAGTCAATGAAAGGATGTGTTAAATGTACACATCTAGGAATCCAACCGCAGGGGAAGTGGAGCCAGGGGGTAGGCTGTCCAGCACGGGCCCAGGACCATAGGCTGCAGCTCCCTGGGTTCTTCCGCTCTTCCTCGGGGTCCTATTCCTGGCTCCTATGGGCCCCATGAGACCTTCCTATTATAGCCCTAAGGAAAGATTAATGGACAGTTTAACTGCTTTCAGCCAATGGGAAAATTTTAGGCCATAAAACATTTTTTTTTTTAGCTTGGAAAATAAACATCTAAATTGTTCTTGTATTTTTTGTCCTGATTCTTTTTTTGCCATTTTGATGGACTAAATGGGTGTTTTCCATACGCCTCGCCTTACCTTTTAGAGTCACAGGCGCTCTGCTTCTGCCCTCCGCTCTCCCGCACGATGTGGCTTCTGCCCTTGCTTTTCCTGCTGCCTCGGTCCTGATTTCAAAGAACCCAGATGAATTTACCAGGGGCAGGTGGCCTGTCCTTTCCTGTTCAGAAGTCAACTTGCGGACCAGCACTTTGAATCTGATTTTGAACACTGACAACTAACTTGTCAGAAATCAGAGAAGTCGGGCGTGGTGGCGCACGCCTGTAATCCCAGCACTTGGGAGGCTGAGGCAGGAGGATTGTGAGTTCAAAGCCAGCCTCAGCAACTTAACGAGGCCCTAAGCAACTCAGTGAGACCCTGTCTCTAAATAAAATACAAAATAGGGCTGGGAATGTGGCTCAGTGGTGGGGTGCCCCGGGGTTAATTCCCAATAACCAAAAAAAAAAAAAAAAAAAAACAAAAAAAAAGAAATCAGAGAAAAATGGAGGTTCTCACTCCCCAGTGTAACTCAGTAAGAGGCAGGAAATGAGCCTGGCAGGTGCATCGACCCACCAATTCCCAGCACAGATTCTCTTGGTTTCTCTTTGGAAACCCTCATGGCCTGTCAGATTGTATCCAAAAGTTAAAAAAATAGTGCTGGCGGTCACATGATCTTTCCTCTGTTTTCTGAAGGTAGCTGCTAATGATTTTTCTGGACGGGGCACGATGGCCAAGGATCCGTTTGGAAATCAGACACCTCAAGGACAGATCTAAGGATATTTCCTTGGTTTTGAGTTTCCTGCACAGTGCTGGAAGTTTTTAGAGTGCCGAGCCCAGCTCATCTCAGAGACGTGGGCTGCGTTATCTGACACTGGTTTTTTGAGAAGATTTATAACCTGGGAAAAGACATGTTGTAGCATTTGCTTCTAAAATTTTATTCTAGTCATTTTCTTTTGTTCTATGCCCTTGTTCTGTGCTTTTCTAAGGATGCTTTCAAATAATCTAAAATTTCTCCAAGTCTGAGTGTGTCAGCAGCACCATCCATTATCTGTCCCTTATCCTCTACAGTCAATAAATTCCAGGTTATAGTTTATTAACTATAATAATTATAGTTTATTAAAATTCCATTCCGTTATTATAGTTCATTAAAATTCCATCAAACGGGGGCTGGAGACAGATGGAGAAATGAAGAAAGAGAAGAGAAATTTGTTTATGTCGTGCCACGAAGAATCTGATTTGTAAATTCTGGAATGGGGGGAGGTTGACCCATAAAAGTGACAGTTTTTTTAATTTTTT